>CAUYSK010048009.1:0-28625 GCA_963575035.1 Avahi laniger
TTTAATGGTAGTAGGGCAGAGGCTTTAGTAAGGCAGAAGGAGGAAGTAGCTAGGGTGGTACTTTCCAAGGCGGGAGTCACCATGGAAATGCCCGCATGCGCGGGCCGCCCAAGGGTTACGTCACACTGGGTAAATGGAAACTTACAAGCTCTTTTCGGGAGCTTTTGCAAATGCGCGGGCTTGGTCGGCCATTTTAGGTAATGGGGCAGATCCACATGGCTCGTGGCCATCTTGGATAAGCAGCTGCCGGGCCTCATGGCTCCGGACAACAGACATTAATGAAAAAATGCTGTACTGCTAAAATCTCCCAATGGTAATCTGAGTCTTCAGTGACTCATAGCTGTCTTTGCTGGTGGCCGGTCTTTCCGCAACGTTGATGCTGCTGACTGATCAGGGTGGTGGTTGCTAAAGGTTGGGGTGGCCGTGGCAATTTCTTACAATAAGACAACAATAAAATTTGACACATCAGTGGACTCTTCCTTTCATGAAAGATTTCTCTGTAGCATGTGATGCTATTTCGTAGCATTCTACCCATAGTAGACCTTCTTTCAAAACTGGAGTCAATCCTCTCAAACCCACTTGCTGCTTTATCAACTAAGTTTATGTAATATTCTAAATCTTTTGTTGTCATTTCAACTAAATTTACAGCATCTTCACCAGTAGATTCCATCTCAAGGAACCACTTTCTGTACTCATCCATAAGGAGCAACTCTTCATCTGTTCAAGTTTTACCATGAGATTGCAGCAAGCCAGCCTCATCTCCAGGCTCCACCCCTAATTCTAGTTCTCTTGCTATTTCCACCACATCTGCAGTAACTTCCTCCACTGAAGCCTTGGACCCCTAAAGTCACCCTTGAGGGTTGGAATTGACTCCTTCCAAACTCCTGTTAATGTTAATATTTTGACGTCCTCCCATGAATTATGAATATTCTTAATGACATCTATTAAAGGAATGGTGAATCTTTTCCAGAAGGTTTTCAATTTACTTTTCCCAGATGTATCAGTGGAATCACTAGGAATGACAGATACAGTCTTATGAAATATACCTCTTAAATAATAAGACTTGAACATAATTTTCACTTTCACTTTTCTAGATCCATGAGCTGCAAAATGGACACTGTGTCAGCAGGCACAAGACAACATTCATCTCTTTGTACATCTTCATCAGAGTGCTTGGGTTATAAGATGCACTGTCAGTACTCAGTTGTAGCATAATTTTAAGGGCCCTAGGATTTTTGAAATGGCAAATGAGCATTGGCTTCAACTGCAAGTCACCATCTGCATTAATCCCTAACAAGAGAATCAGTCTGTCCTTGCAAGCTTGGAAGCCAGGCATTTACTTCTCCTCTGTAGCTATGAAATCCAGAGATGGCATCTTCTTCCAATACATGGGTGTTTCTTATACTGAAAATCTGTCGTTTAGTGTAGGCACCTTCATCAGTGACATTAGCTAGATCTTCTGGATAACTTGCTGTAGCTTCTCCACCAGCGCTTGCTGCTTCATCTTACACTGGTATGTTTGAAGATGGCTTTTTTCCTTAAACTTCTTCTTTGGTTCCTTGAACCAATCTTTACTGGCTTCAAACTGTTCTGCAACTTTCTTACTTCTCTCAGCCTTCATAGAATTGAAGAGAGTTAGGACCTTGCTCTGGACTAGCCTTTGGCTTAAGGGACTGCTGTGGCTGGTTTATCTTTTGTCCAGACCACTCAAACTTCCTCCTTATCAGCAATAAACCTGTTTTTCTTTATCCTCATTCATGTGTTCAGTAAAGTAGCACTTTTTATTTCCTTTAAGAACTGTTCCTTTGCGTTCACAGCTTGGCTAAGTATTTGGCACAAAAGGTCTAGCTTTTGGCCTATCTCAGCCTTCAACATGCTTTCCTCACTAAGCTTACTCATTTCTAGCTTTCGATTTAAAATGAGAGATGTGCAGCTCTTCCTTTCACTTGAACACTTAGAGGCCATTGTAGGGTTGTTAACTGGCCTAATTTCAATATTGTTGTGTCTCAGGGAACAGAGGCCTGAGAGGAGGGAGAGAGATGGGGGAGTGGCTGGCAGGTGGAGCACTCAGAACACAAGCAAAATTTATCAATTAAGTTCGCTGTCTTGTATGGACAAGGTTCTTGGTACCCCTAAAAATTACAATAGTAACATCAAACATCACAGATCTCCATAACAGATACAGTAATGAAGAAAAGGTTTAAAATATTGTGAGAATTACCAAAATGTGACACAGAGACACAAAGTAAGCGGATGCAGTTGGAAAACAGCATTGATAGACTTTCTTGGCACAAGGTTGCCACAAACTTTCAATTTGTAAAAACCGCAACATCTGAGAAGTGCAATAAAGTGAAGCACAATAAAATGAGGTATGTTTTTACAATTTTTAACACCAATGTTGAAAAGAGCCAATAATATCAGAGGACTTGTACATGTTCCATGATTAATAGTTCTATAATGAGGCATCTACATGGTGAAGCCTAATAAATAATGTTGACTCACAAAAGTCCAAAGCATTTCAGTTTTAAATTCAATTAAATAAAATACATAGTTAAGAAAGATGACTACTAATCCTGAAGGAACAAAGAAATTACAAATGAGAATAAAAGAATCTAAACCTTGACCCTCTCCCTCCCACAGAAGTAAATGTAAAAAAAAAAAAAAGACTTGATTTGGTGCTTCAAAAGGACTGGCTAGTCATCAAAGTTTAACTCAGAAAAATATGAAAAACTATTTTTTCAGATATAAAGAACATTTCAGAAGTTTTCCAAACAATTTTCCAGGATAAAAGGAAGAAATCATCCCAACAAATTAAATTACAGAACCAGATGCCCTCACTGGTAAATTCCACCAAACATTTAAAGAAGAATTACTACCAACTCTTCTTAAACTCTTCCAAAAAGTAGAAAAAAAGGAGAAACTTTCCTACTTATTTTATGAGGTTCTGATACCAAAGCCAGACAAGGAAACCACAAGACAGAAAAACTAAAGACTAATCTTTCTTGTGAATACTGATGTAAAAGTCCTCAACAAATTACTATCAAACCAAATCTAACAGCATAATAAAATTTTATACACCATGACCAAGTGAGATTTATCCAGAAATACAAAGGTAAGGATATCAATCAATGTAATATACCACACTAATAGAATAAAGGAACAAACCACACGATTATCTCAATTGATATAGTAAAAATATTTGAGAAAATCTAACACTTTCCCATGATAAAAAGCACTCAGAAAAGTGGGAATAGAAGAGAAGTTTCTAATATGATAAAAGGCATTTATGAAAAACCCATACCTAATATCATATACAATGGTGAAAAAATAAAAGCTTTCTCCTTAAAATTAGGAACAAGACAGAGATCCCTAATTTTACCACCATTATTCAACTTTTTACTGAAAGTTCTACCCAGAGCAACTAGGCAAGAAAAATAAATAAAAGTCATCTAAATTGGAAAGGAAGAAATAAAACTATAGTCACAGACAACATGACTCTCTATATAGAAAATCCCAAAGAAGTCACAAAAATAAAGACTCAAGTTAATAAACAAATTCAGTAAATTTGCAGCATATGCAATTAACACACAAAGATCAGTTGCATCTGTATATACCAGCAATGAACAATCTAAACAGTAAAGTAAGAAAATTCCATTTACAATAGCATTCAAAGGGATGAAATACTTAGATATGAATTTAACCAAGAAGGTAAAAGACTTATACACCAAAAACTATAAAACATTGCTGAAAAAAATTAAAGATCAAAATAAATGGAAAAACTTATGTGTTCATGGATTGGAAAACTTAATATTGTTAAAATGGCAATAATACCCAAAATTATTTAAAAGTTCAATGCATTTCATTTCAAAATTCTAATGCTCTTTTTTGCAGATATGTAAAAGCTGATCCTCAAATTCATATGGAATTGCAAGGGGCCCTGAACAGTCAAAACAATATTGAAAAAGAACAGCCACATTGGAAAACTTCTCAATTTCAATACTTACTATAAAGCTATGGCAATCAAGAAAATGTGGTATTAACATAAGGATAGACATATAAACCCATGGAATGGAATTGAGAGGCCATACATCCAGAACTGTGAGAAATAACTACAACTTGTTGTAGAGGCAGAGCCACCACAGAGAGCCCCACTAGGGCAATGCCTAGTGGAGCCATGGCAGGGGAGCTGCCCCTGAGACGTCAGAACTGTAGAGCTACCAGTGTGCAGCACCAGCCTGGGAAAGCCACAGGCATGCAACTGAGTGCATGATAACTGAAGTGTGAGCTGTGCCCAGCAAAGCCATGGGAGTGATGCTGCTCAAGGCCATGGGGGCCCAGCCCCCACCCTAAGTATATCTGGAGGCAGGACTATTCTCAAGATTTAAGATTTAATGTTGTTTGCTCTGTTGGGTTTTCGACTTACTTGAGACTTGTTATACTTTCTGTTTTCCTATTTCTCCCTTTGGAATAGAAATGTCTATCCTATGGCTATCTCACCATTATATTTTGGAAGCACAGAACTTGTTTGACTTCACAAGTTCAAAGGTAGAGGGAAATTTGCCTCAGGATGAATTATATCTTGAGTCTTATGCAGATGATGTTTAGATGAGACTTTGGACTTAGACTTTAAAGTTGATGCTGAAACAAGTTAAGATTTGGAAGGCTATTTGTATAGAATGAATATATTTTGCCCGTGAAGGGGATATGAATTTGGAGGTCCAGGGGAGAAATTCTATAGCTTGAATGTTTTTGTGCCCTCTAAAATTTATGCTAAAACTTAACTGCTTCTAAAATTCAATTGTTGCCAACATGATAATATTAAGAGTTAAGGCCATTAAAAGGTGATTAGGCTATGAAAGTTCTTTCCTTGTTAATGGAATTAAGGTCCTTATAAAAGAGGCTTTATGCAGGAGCATTTGGCTAGCTTTCTAGCTTGTTCTTCCACATTCTGCCACGTGAGATTATTTTCTAACTCATTTTATGGGGTCAGCATAACCCTAATTCCAAAACCAGAGAAAAACATTATAAGAAAACTGTATACTAGTATCTCTTATGAACATAGATACAAAAATCCTCAACAAAATATTAGCAAATAAAATTTTAAAAAATGTATAAAAAGACTTATACACCACAACAAATTGGGATTTATCCCAGGTATGCAAGGCTGATTCAATGTTCAAAAATCAATTATTGTAATCCATGACAACAACAGGCTAATGAAGAAAAATCACATGATCATATCAATGGATGCAGAAAAACTTGATAAAATGTAACATTTGTTCTTGATTAAAAACTTTCAGTAAACTAGGAATACAGGATAACTTCCTGAACTTGATAAAGAATATCTACAAAAACGTACAACTAACATTATACTTAATTAATGATGAGGCATTCAAAGCTTTCCCACTCAGATCAGGAACAAAGCAAGAATACTCTTCTCACTACTCCTTTCCAACATTGGACTAGAAGTTCTAGCTGATGCAACAAGAAAAGAAAAGAAAAGAAAAGGGACACAGATTGAGAAGGAATAAATAAAACTGTCTTTATTCACAGAAGATATGATCATCTATATGGAAAATCCAAAAGAATTGCCAGAATCTCCTGGAATCCATAAGCAATTATAGCTAGGTCTCAGGACACAAGATTAACATACAAAGTCAACAGCTTTTTGATATACCAGTAATGGGCAGGTTGGAATTTAAACTTAAAAACACAATACCATTTACATTAATACCTCCAAAAATGACATGCTGAGGTAAAAATCTACAAAACATGTAGAAGATCTTTATAAGGAAAAGTACTAAACTCTGATGAAAAAAAATCAAAGAACTAAATAAATGGAAAGAAATTCTACATTCAAGCATAGGAAGACTCAATAATGTCTAGATGTTAGCTCTTCCCAATTTGGTCTACAAAGTCATTGCAATCCCAAACAAAACTCCAGCAAGATATTTCATGGATATTGACAAACTGATTCTAAAGGTTATATGGAGAGGCAAAAGACCCAAAATAGCCAACACAATAATGAAGAAAAACCAAGTTTGGAGATTGACATTATCTAATCTAAGACTCACTATAAAGCTGGAGTAATGAAGAGAGCAAGCTATGGCAAAAGAATAAACAAATAGATCAATGGAGCATAATAGAGAGCCCAGAAATAGACCCATATAAATACAGTTGACTAATATTCGACAAAGAAGCAAAGGCAATACAATGGAGCAAAGATAGTCTTTTCAACAAATGGTGCTGGAACAAGTGGATATCCACATGTAAAAAAAAAAAAACCTAAACTGAGACCTTATGCCCTTATGCCCTTCACAAAAACTAACTCAAAATGGACCACATACCTAAACTTAAAACATGAAACTATAAAATTTTTATAATATAAGAGAAAACCTAGATATCTTGGGTATAGCAATGACTTTTTCGATACAATACCAAAGGCACTGTTTATGAAATAAATAATTGGTAAGCTGAACTTAATTAAAATTAAACACTTCTACTCTGCAAAGACAGTGTCAAGAGAATAAGAAGACGAGCCACAGACTGGAAGAAAATATTTATAAATGACACATCTGATAAAGGATTATTATCCAAAATATACAAAGAATTCTTAAAACTCAACAATAAGAAAATAAATGACCCGATTAAAAATGGACCAAAGACCTTAACAGTTACCTCACCAAAGGAGTTATACATATGGAAAATAAGCATTTAAAAAGATGCTTTACATCACATGTCATCAGGGAAATGCAAATTAAAACAGTGAGGTATCTCTACACACCTATAAGTATGATCAAAATCCATAATACTAACAACACCAAATGCTGAAAAGGGTGTGGAGCAACAGAAACTCTCCTTCATTGCTGGTGGGAACGCAAAATGGTACAACTGCTTTTGAGGACATTTTGATGGTTTCTTACAAAGCTAAACATACTCTTACCAAAATGATCCAGCAATCATACTCCTTAATATTTACCCACAGGAGTTTAAAACTTATGTCCACACAAAAACCTGCACGTGAATGTTTGAAGTAGGTTGATTTATAATTGCTGAAACCTGGAAGAAATTACGATGTTCTTCAGCAGGCCAATGAAGAAACTGGTACATCCAGACAATGGAATATTCTTCAAAACTAAAAAGAAAGGAGTTGTTAAGCCCCGAAAAGACATAGAGGAATCTTAAATACATATTACTAAGTGAAAGATGCCAATCTGAAAAGGCTGCATATCATATGATTCCAACTATAAGGAATTCTGAAAAAAGCAAAACTGCTGAGACAGTAAAAAAATCAGTGGTTTCCAGAGGTGGGGGTGAGGGTGGGAGGCATGAATATGTGGAGCATAGAGGAATTCCAGGGCAGTGAAAATGCTGTGTGATGCTATACGGATGACTGCATGTTGGTGTGCATTTGTTCAGCCCATAGAATGTGCAACATCAAGAGTGAACCCAGCTGTAAAACTATAGACTTTGGATGATTATGATGTGTCAATGTAGGTTCATCAATTTTCAAAAATGTTCCATGCTGGTGGGGGACGTTGATAATGTTATTCCTGGGGGGTGAGCAGGGCACATACGGGAAATCATTGTACCTTCCTCTCAATTTTGCTATGAACCTCAAATTGCTCT
This sequence comes from Avahi laniger, assembly GCA_963575035.1. Taxonomy (NCBI): domain Eukaryota; kingdom Metazoa; phylum Chordata; class Mammalia; order Primates; family Indriidae; genus Avahi; species Avahi laniger. The sequence continues at coordinate 7,630 of CAUYSK010048009.1, forward strand.
TAAAAAATTTAAGCTTTTCTTTTTTTAAAGAAAGAATTGTGCTCATGTACTATTTGCTCATTGTAACAAAGTAACATAATCCCTTACAGGTTAAGGAAATGCAGAAGAAAATGTTCCCTAACTTTAGTAGTTTTAATTCAGAATTCCAGGTCTAAAATCTCCATCCTGGAAAGAATTTCAGTGTCTGCTTCTCAGCCCGCCCATTGCACACTCCATCCCCGGTGCTCCAGGTCTTCTGCGTGGGTTGCTCAGTCTCTGTGCTCAGAAACCAGCAGAGACTTGCCCTCGGCAAGCATTTCTTTTCTGAGTAGATCTACTAGAAAGTCTTCATGTAATCAACTCAGACAGGTCTCTCTGTGTCACAAATGTCAGAAATAATGAACTTAGTCTCGAGACAGAAGTGGGGTCCAGCCTGGCAACCCCCTGGGGTGGCACTGATGACACATTTTTCAAGTACTGTTGACTGTGTCTGCTATTCAAAAGCAAATTCACGTTCGAGATAATCACTCTGATTTCCCTTTTTTTTCAGAGTTCAAACAGATTGTACACATTCAGGTCAATCTGTCCAGTGATGCTGCCGCATTTGAGAATGAATTCCTTTTTAAGTTTAAATTCTCAACAGTTGCTCTGAAGATTCTCACTCGGAAGCCCACACCAGGCACCACCGCTGATCAAAAATGAGACTGGAAAAATAGAGGCATGAGTCCGCACATCAAATCGTAACGTGATCTATGAAGTTAAGAAGCCAGCACACCAGCTAAAACGGTAATGAACAAATTAACTGTGAAACCTACAGCTAACACACACATTTGCACCCACACAAACACAAACAAATGCGCTCTGCTAAGTGCTTTGCACGTGCCATTTCATTTCATCCTTTCGACCATCCCACGAGGTAGGTGCTATAATACTCCTGTTTTACAGGTGGGAGAATTTAGGTTAATGTAGGTTCAGGAATTTACCCAAGGTCACCCAGCTAATAAACAGTGAACTGCGGCACAAGCCTAGAAGTGAGGGTCTTTACTATTGTGATATTCCACCTGGCAGTGAGAAAGACAAGAATGAGGAGTCAGAGACCCTAAATTCTAGTCTAGGCGTTGCTATTTGCTTTGTTTACTTTGGGCAACAGATCTGTGAAGCTCTGCTATGAATAGTTAAATACGACAAGTCGTATGTTTGGGGCAGGTGTACCTGAGAATATCCTTAGATATTTCTTAGAATGAAAATCATTTCTATAAACCGAATTCAAATGGTTTACTGTTTTTATGGAAAGAGGAATGTAAAACTGCAAGAACTCGCGCCATCTCTGACTTGCACTGATGTGTGATTCAATTACTTTCCAATATGAGGGCAAAACAAGAAAGCAAATTGACTGGAAACAATATGCTGATGTTATTTTGGAAAGTAAATGTTTTAAATTAATCTTAAATAAATGTTGCTATTTATGTGGTCGGTTTTCAGTTCCACTCACATGGTCCTTTCTTCTCAGTGACTGTTAGTGAATAGTTTAGTCTCTTTTGCATGAAAAACAATTGTCCATCACACAAAATGGGCACCGCCTGATTCAGTGCCATTGGGGAGTGGTGGAGTCTTCTTCATTTTTTCTTTCATATCTAATAACCACCATTACCATTTAATACCTGTCGGGAACAGCCTCAAAATAAACATGCTTCCAGATTTCTCCATGAATTATAATTGTATTCAAAATAAAAAATCACTTAGCTTTTGCTAAGATGTGCATAAATGATCAAAATACAGCTGTTTCTAAAAGCCTGTAAATGTCTTTTCATACTTTTCTGTAGCTGTCCTCTTTTTTTCGTCTAACTCAACTTTCAGTCACATTTCTTTAGTGTTCAAATTCCCCTCTCATTGATACAGACATAAATTCCTCTGATTTATTTACAAGTAGAAAACATAAACTCTTTTCATAAAGTTCCTTTGCAACAAATATTGCTGTAGTCGGGCACCAAAAAATCTGCTTGCATAGTTGAAGCTATAAAAATAAATTCCCAATCATTTTGTTTGTAAAGAATTGTTTGTAAGTGTTGAATGAGGGTGGACACTGGGGGAGGAATTGTGTATATCTAGCAAGTTCAGAGGACCAAAAAGAGGTAATTCCAGACTCTTTAAATACCACCTTCAATTGTCATTGAAGCACATCCAACTGCTTAATCATGCACAGGGCTGTACAAAGAATCAAGCCAGAAATTGCACACAGGTGCGAGAAAATGCAGGAAGCAGCTGAGCCGTGGTCTGACTGCAGAGGCACTGGAAGGCATTTCTGTCCCTTTGAAGTAATACTCTTACAGAAACACTGAACAGCTATTGCTTCTGCAATACAATTTTAAAAGCTGCTTAGATATTTGTTGAATGAGTGATTGGCCAAATGTCAAAAACTCAGTTTCCTCATTATCAAATGGAGTAAAAATGTCCATCTTGTAAGGTTGTTTTAAAATTCAAATTCAGTGATAGATATTTTTAAGAACACTTTGTAAATTATAACACACCACAACAAATGTATGGTAATGGAATTATTAAGATGTTAAATAACTTTATAATTCATGTTATATTAGGTATAATTGGCCAACATTTCAAGGTAGCGTTATTAATATTTACATTCAAAGCCAAGCAAGCGAACAAGCTGAGCATCTACACACAGCTCCCACCCCAAACAGAAAGTGATTATTCCTGGAAAATGGATTTTAAGAAATCTCCCTTTCTGTTATTCCCTTTCAGTCTCGATGCTGCTAGCAGCAGTGGCCAAAGCCTGGTGGTATATAATTCCTCGTAGAACGTCCTGACTAAGGTTCAGCCCCTTTCACATGGACACTTGTTTTCACTTGCTCTCATATCAGCCCGTGACAGATGGGAAGAGATTATTGTCTACAATACACATATGAGTAGACCAGGATTCAAACAGGTGGAAAACAAGCCCAAGACCACACAACACAGTCAGTGCGAAGTGGGGAGAATCTGGGGATCTCCTTGAGTCTTCGCACTTGCTCGGATGTCCACCCACCTTCCAGGTCCTCTAGCACCTGGGAGTCCTGCCTTAGGACTGCATTCCTTTCATACAAGGCTGTAGATCCCATGCAGTCAAATTGGAAGGGGTATTGTTAATGGTTATCATTAATAATTTAGTAGTAGTTTCACCTTCATTTAAACAAATTGCAATTATTTTCTTGTGATCATTTTTGATAAAAAGGAAGAGACAACAAAAATGATGAGAGACATGGGATAGAGGAGAGATTTGGCAGATTTACCCAGGCTTAGTTGGTCAAATGTCGGAGTGAGATATTACAAGCACTGCTAGTCTTGGCTTCTTGGATACATGTATCTATGGAGAGATACAATGAGACAGAGGCGTATATTCAGAACACACAAATGGTACCACTGGTTGGAAGTATGAGAAAGTCATGTCCGTATTAAGTGGAGAAAATGGGGTTAATAAATCTTTTTATTGGGGCACTCCTGGGTAGTTCCATGAAATTCCAAAAGTTATTTAATGCTAGAGATAGATCACTGAGATTTGCTAATCATTTGGTGACTTTATTGATTTTCATGGCCAAATAAGATATTTCAGACAAAAAATAAATGTCAGTAGGGATAGAAATATATCAGATTAGAAAACTGAGATTGGGGAAATCTGCAATATCACTAATAATGCTGAAATCAACTTCGATCAGGGTAGGAGAAAGAGAGAAAAGAGAACATGTGAATATGCATCAACACAAGTCGGCAAGATTTACAATCTATTCTACCTGAACAGGCAAATGAAATCCAGAAGGAACTCATAATCTTCCTACTCCCTTCATTCTTCCATGGCCCCGGTCCCCTCCTTCACTTACCTCTTCCTGCCGTTTACTTAACAGCTCAAGCAGAAAACCTATGAATAGTTCCTCCTCTTCCCTGCCCCCCATCCCTCATCCAAGCAGCCGCAGCTCCTTCCTGCCAGCTCCCAAAGCGGATCTCATCCTCTGCTTGCCGCACCTCTCTCCCTGAGCTGGGGGTTCATCATCTCTTGTCTACATGACTTGAAGGCTTTTCTCTTCCCCTCAAGTCCCTCTTCCATGTGTACCAGACTCCTCTTGAACACGCACATTTCACAGAGTCATTCCTATCCTTAAACATCTTCAAAAACTTCCAAGACATTCTAAGTTCAAACTGCTTAGTAAATTTTCAAATGTTAGAACTCAGAAATCTCATCCTTAGAAGCACTCTCAGTGTATACTGTACAAACACGCTCATAAACATAAAAGTAAACACAGGCAATAAAGTTAAGTGTCTGCATTCAGCTATATGTGATGCGGCAGCTGTCAGAAGCCGAGTTCTTCTCCTGCCCATTTGCATACGGCCAGGCAATATTTCCCCTCCTACCTTGAAATTAGCCCATATGGAGCCATGGGTTTGAATTCTAGCCAATGGGATATGAGAGGCCATGTGCACTATTTCCAAAACTACTGTAAAACCCTCCCACGTGATCTCTTCAGGGCTCTTTATGTCCCTGGAATGGAGAGGCACTCAGGGAAATCTTGAGATAAACTTGCTGAAGATGACAGAACCTCCGACACCTGGTTCCCTGAATGACCGCGTGGAGAAAGCTTGTCCTCCCAATCTGTCCACTCACCCAATACTGTCGAGTGAGCAGGAAACATACTTCTATTGCATTTGAACCATTATGGATTTTAGGGCTTATTAGTTGTAGCAAATAACTTACAGTAACTAATACAGGTAGTCATCTAAAAGTTCCCAAATATATTTGCGTTAGTTTGTTCAGATTATCACAAACATTAAAACATCACGTTCCAGAAATTCTCACTGAAAACTAAGGGAGTCAGGTATATGAACTATTTTGTAATACACAGCCAGGCATTGCATGGTCTGGCCCAAGCCAGACTCATTTCTCTATGTCTCCTCTCCCCACACACTCCAAAACCCTGAAAAACCAAAATCTACTTGCATGGAAATCTTGTTCCTTGGCCTACAAGCCGATAATGTTCTTTCCCAACTCTACTGACTGCCTAAAAAGTTTATACTTAACTTCCAGTGTCCCTGTTCCTTGTCTAGGAAGATGTAGGTGGTCTCTCTTCTGCAAAATGATCTCTGTGGGCCAACAGCAGTAATTCATAGCCTTTTCAATTTTATTTCTAACACATATGCCTGGTTTAAAGAAAACAAATGCCTTTTAAATATTAGATAGTTGTTTTTTTTAAAAAAAAAAAAACCTCATGTACTGAGTGTAAGATCAAAAATGAATATATTAATATTTAACTAGTGATCATCCCCTCATCGTGTCTTGGCAAAAAGACAAGGTCTGTAGGTCTAGGTTGGCCTCTCCTCCTGACTGACCTGGCCAAGAGGGGATACAGGAATTATTGTTTCTCCTGACCCAAAGTTGAATACATAGGGTCCCATCTCTTCTCTGAAGCAGCAGTCTTGAGCTCTCTCCTAAGAGGTGGTTGTCTTAGCAGCTCAGCCATTTCCAACATGAAGCCATTCTACGATGCTCTACCCCATACACACATTTTCGTCTCCAGAGCGGGACCAGCTTCCCATAGATTCCTCTTACCTGGGAGGCGATGCCAGATGGGGACCTCCGCAGCTGAGCAGAGATGCGGGAGGAGCTGTTATGTCAGAATGGGTCCTTACACTCACCTGCTTCTTTCTCCTGGGACGCCATGAAGGAGAAGGTGTCTAGACAGCCTTGGCTCAATGACTTAATATTGCTTAAGTAGATGACTTTATCCATCATGTCCCTTTTGGGCAGAATCTTCTTGAACATTACAAAGTTGCTTATTGATTCATAGGTGTTTTTGAATAAACAAATAGTCATTATCTGAATATTCACTTTTTTCCCAACTTTGTATTATGAAACTTTTCGAAGTTGAAAATTTGAAAGAATTGTAAGATAAACACCGGTATACTTACTCAAGATTCAACAATTGTTAACGTTTTGCAGTATTTGCTTGATTTATCTACAGATGTATATCATTGTTATTATTATCTTGGCTAAATTAGTTGAAACTGAATTGCAGTCATGACATTTCAGTCTTAACACATTAGCATGCATTTCACCAAAATAAGAACATTTCTCTTTTATTAATCTTAATACCATGATTTTCACACAAAATAAAATTAATGATTATCTAAGGTATCTAATATCCAGTCCATATCTAATTTCCCTAATAATTCCAAAATAGCTTTTAGGGATAATTTTTAAAAATTATAGCCCAATCAATGCCTATGCATTACATTTGATTATTTTCTTTTAACTTAAAATATTCTGTACAGCCATTATGAAAAACCATATGGAATTTCCTCAAAAAGAAAGGTTTCTCAAAAAGTGGAACTCCCATATGACGCAGGAATCCCACTGCTAAGTATATATCCAAAGAAAATGAAATCAGTATGTCAAAAAAATATCTGCACTGTCATGTTTATTGGTAGCACTGTTCACAATAGCCCAAGATATGCAATCAACTTAAGTGTCCATTAATAGATGAATTTATAAGGGACTTGTGTTATATATTCACAAAAAATAGAATACTATTCAGCCATAGAAAGAATAAAATCCTGGCCAGGCTCATGTCTTTAACCAAGTACTTTGGGATGCCATGGTGGGAGGGTTGCTTGAGCCCAAGAGTTCGAGACCAGCCTGGGCAACATAGCAAGACCCCCATCTCTATAACAAAAAAAAATAAAATTAGCCGGGCATTTTGGCACACACCTGTAGTCTCAGCTACATGGGAGGCTGAGCCAGGAGGATTTCTTGAGCCCAGGAGTTTGAGGTTGCAGTGAGCTGTGATCACACCACTGCATCGTAGCCTGGGCAACAGAATGAAAAGAAAGAAAGAAAGAAAGAGGGAAGGAGGGAGGGAGGAAGGAAGGAAGGAAAGAAAAAATTTTGTCATTTGTGACAACATAAATGAACTTGGAGGATATTACATTAAGTAATATAAACCAGACAGAGAAAGGCAAGTACTGCATGATCTCATTGATATGTGGAATCTAAAAAGTTGCTCTCACAGAAATAGAGAACAGAACAGTGACTACCTGAGACTGGGGAAGGGAAGGAGGAGAGGGGGGAAAGGGAAGAGCACAACAGGGTGACTGTAGTTAACAATAAATATATTGCATATTTCAAAATAGCTAGAAAAGAGGATTTTAAATGTTCTCACTACAAAAAAAGGATAAATGTTTGAAGTGACAGACACATTCATGACACTGATTTAATCAGTACACAATGTATTCATGTATTGAAACATGAACATTGTACTCCATAAATTGTACAATTATGTGTCAATTTAAAAAAATAATTAAAAAAATAAAACATCCCCTTTCTATTTTCATGATGAGGACTGTGAAGAGACCAGGTTCTCTGACTTACAGAACATCCCCCATTCTAAACTTTTGTAAATGTTTCCTTCTAGTATACTTTGTGACTTTATTTCTTTATTTCCTGTAATCTGATCTTGCTAAGAATATGTCATAAATGATGCTGGGTACTCCATAGTGAATTGTCAAGAAATATATACCTTTATGTTGACCCATTCTTCTTAAAGCTGAGTTGGACCACTGTCCTAAACTGGTGGTCATCAGAGGGAACCACTGTGAAGGTATATTTCCCTTGTGTGATTATATGGAAGCTTACACTGGGATCCTTGCCAATATTTTGTTCAACAGCCATCACTAATAGTTTTAACATCTTTTATTGATGTTTGCCTGAATTAGTCATTTCATTGGAGATTGTAAATGGTGATTAAGTATTTCATTTCTTCTGAATAAAAAATCCTGCCTTTATTAGTTCACATTCTTATATTAATGAGAGCTTTACTTCACCACCAAGGAATGACCTATTTTATGTTTTAGCTTTTCTAAAACTGAGATGTTTCTTACAATCGATTGTGTGGTCACTGTCAGCTAAGTAGCAAAGGTGATGCGCTTTTGTGCAAACATTCTGTTGACAGTTTCTGGTAATATCAATAAAGTGTCAACATCAAGACATTTTAGATTCTAAGAAATACAGCTATCCAATTGCAATGGACAAATTCTGACCAAACGTGGTAAAGTATTACAGTTTATTTATTCAAAGCAGCAGAAATGTCAATGTTCTTAGAAAGAGGATTGCATGTGTTAGCTTTAGTGACACAAATGTGAAGCCTGCTGGACTTTAATAAGCACAATAAATAAAATAATAACTTCATTAGAAAATATATCAGTTTTTGAGACCTTTGACTCAGAGCTGAAATACTTTGTTGAGAAGAAAGGAGGGTACTCCATTTCCACCTCCACAAAGGTTTATTTCTCTTGCTTGTATTAATTGACCCTAAAGGCAAGACCCCTCCACTGATGCCCACCTGTCCTCACACACCCCCGGACCCACAGCCTCACCTTCACACATGAATGCACCTATGTGAATATTATTTCTCTATAGAAAAGATTAATAACCCAGCCTGGACAGAGATGTACGTGGTCACTTAATGAAGCCCAAAGAGTAAAACTATCAACACTTTTGTATCATGTTAATGACATCCGTTAGCGTGTGCTTGGAGACACCTTTTCTCGGTGGATGGTGTGCAGGTTTGCCCAAGCACACCTGTGGTGTCAGGATGGGGGTTGCAGGAACAGGGCAGTGGAAGCTCAAGCACAGCCTCCCTGGCAAAGGCCCCTTGTCGTGCTCTTGCATCCTGAGTCTGTCCAAACCCTCCCAGGGACTGGGCCCTCGCTGGCTTGCCAGACAGTCCACTCAGTTTGTGAAATGATCCAAATGCAAGGATGTTATCTTTTATATCAAGTGCAAATTTACCTTTCTGTTGTTTTTGCTGATTCATTCAATTCAACTCTTTGGAGCAATGTAAGCATAATATTTCTTTTATTTTATTTTCAGAGAAATTCATGCCCGTGTACTGTTCTTTTGTGTTCTCAGTTCTAAGCTATGCACATACGCTTCCTCCCGCCATACCGTTCCAGGTCTGTCTGGGGCTCGGGTGGTCTCCTCAGGCTGCACCCTTATTGGCCAATGTCCTACCAACAACGCGGTGCCAGAACTGAGCCCCCCACTTCAGAACTGTTCCCACTTGGCAGGAGACCGGGTGCAGATGGACGGCCGTGACTCCTGTGCTCTGTGCAAGGCTTCTCCACAGCACGTTGGGCTGCGTTATGTTTTGTCAGTGGTGATAACGAAACTGAGTGAGCACTTACTTTCAATCAGACTCTGTGTTCTGCTATCGCTGCCTCATTTAATTCCTAAAACAATGTTATGAAGTAGCATAGTAGTTCTCCATTGCTGCTATAACAAATCAACACAGATTTATCAGCTTAAAAAAATCCAAAATTACTGTTTCGCAGTTCTGTAGGTGGGAGGTCCTGCACGGCTTTCACTAGGCTAAAATCACGGTGTCAGAAGGGCTGCGTTCCTTTCTGGAGGCTGCAGGGGAGAATCCGGTGTTTTGCTTATTTAAGTTGTTGGCAGAATTCAGTTCCTTGCCACTGTAGGACTGAGGTCTCATGTCCTTGCTGGCTGTCAGCTGAGGGCCATTCCTAGCTTCCAGAGGGAGCTGCAACTGTGGCTCATGGACCTCCGACTCCATCGCCAAAGCCAGCAGCGGTAGGTCCTGTCCTCACACTTCCTCTCTCTCCTGCCTGCTCTGTCCTTGCATCTCTCTCACTTACTCTTCTGCCTTCCTCTTCAGATGGTAACGGTCCACGTGATTATATCGGGACCGCTCAGATAACACAAGATAATCTTCTTATTTTACTTTTATTTTATTTATTTATTTTTTATAGATACAGGGTCTGGCTCTGTCTCCCAGGCTGGAGTACAGTGGCATGATCATAACTCAGTTGCAAGCAACCGTGGACTCCTGGGCTCAAGGGATCCTCCTGCCTCGGCCTCCCGAGTAGGTGGGACTACAGGCATATGCCACCATGCCTGGCTAATCTCATTTTACGGTCAGATGATTAGCAACTCTCTTTCTATCCGCAACCTTAATTCCCTTTTGCTATGTGGTTGGTGCAATATAGACACAGGCATGGCACCAGGAAGTGAAGAGCACAGGGCCCAAAATTCTGCATAAGTCAAATAGATATTATGCCATCTGGACATAGCTGGAAGAAATTCTAGAAATATCATTCTTGGACATGGATTTCCCTGGATCAATGCACCATCCAGTGGAATACTAGTAAGATGACAAAATTAATGAGCTCTTACGGACCAAAAACTGTAAATAATCTTACTTCAGTGATGTAAGCCTTGATCTCAGTTTGTAAGTATGTTTGCCTGATTATGGCAGAGTGTAGAGTGACCCAGCTGGGCACATCTGGAGGCAACTGATAAGATCCCTGATTACAACATGAGCCACAGAAAATGTGACTCTTTTGCCTGCCATCTGGGGAGAGCACACTGCAGGGACTCTCTCTCTTTGGCTGAGCTGACATCACTGTATGTGCTGGGCCTCCAGATGAGAACAAATCTTTTCCCTGGTGCAAGAAAGCATAACTCAGCTCCAGGGACGTACTGTCTGCCACTTCTCTGCTCCTCCAAGAGCATGCTCTGACACCTGCCATGCTAGTGGGATAGGAGGGCGTATTTTTGTGTGCTGGAGGCGATGACAAAGGCAAGCCTGGGGCAAATCCTGAAAATATCATGTGTGTGTTCCTAGTCACAAGGCGCAAGTCACAGATCTTAAGAAATGCATTAGCTCTTGGAACCCTTGCTCACTGTTGATGTCAATGGAAAATGGTGCAGCTGCTATGATAAAAAGCGTGAAGATTCCAAAAAATATTAAAAATGAAATTACTATCTGGCCTAGCAATCCCACTTCTGGATATATAACCAAAAGAATTGAAAGAAGGATCTCAAAAATATATTATTCACATTATTATTCACATTAGCCAAAATGTGGAAGCAACCCAGTGTTCATTAACAGATGAATGGAAAAGAAAATGTGGCACATGTATACAATGGAATATTATTCAGTCTCAAAAAAGAAGGAAACACTGTCATATGTTACAACATAAATGAAACTTGAACGACATTACATTAAGTGAACAAGCTCCACTTATGTGAGCTATCTAATAAAAGGATCCTGTGGTTCCCAGAAGACTCCTCAAGAGATGAGATGAAAGAGAGGGAGGCAAAATGCAAAAAGAATTAGAAAAACAGAATAAAATATGTAAATTGAAGGAATCATTTCTTCTTCATGAGGGAGACAACTTGGAGGAGGGGTATGGAATATGGAAAGGGAAAATGAACATATTGCCATCAATGAATTTCAGTTCAGTGCACTAAGTCTAGGTCAAGATATAGACGTATGGCTTGACAAGATAAAGGGAGTTTGTAAAAAAAGTATGCAGAAGAAAAAAGTTGATAGGGATGACGTCTGCAGAGAAAGACAGCATCAAATTAGAAGCAAATAATGGAAAGAAACACACAATGAACTGTAGTGAAATGGATTTGGAAGGATAAAGGGAAACTTTGGGACAGAAATTCTCTTTCCAAATTATCTTTGTTTCTGTTGGCACTACTGTCTGTTTTGTTATAAACACAGGTGGTCAACAGAGTTTTACAGGGTATAGCATGCCTATCCCTGTTCACAAACTCTCAATAGATCCTTGTTTCTAGAAAATTAAATAAAATGTCTTAATTTCTTTTTGTTCATTCATTCTAAATGATAATTCCAATTACAAAGATTTACCAAGCATGGTAATTTCTAGAATGGTGTAGGGTAGAAAAAGACAGAAAAAAGTTAAAGGTTACTCTCAGTTTTCAGGCCTGAATGACTTGAAAGAAAAAAATAAATAGTATCATTAATTGCAATATCCACAACAAGAAGTGTTCTAGAACCCAGAATACCAGGTAACTTTCCTCTTTGTATAGCAATATTCTAGGCCTCCATTTAAGACTGAATATAGAAAACATAATTTATTCCAAAAGTTATATTAATAGTGACTACTTAAGTAGTCCTAGTCAATTAATTGCCTCTACTTTTCCTGAATCTAATTTAGTATCTAGGTAGAGGCTTAGCCTTGGTGTGGTAGACAGACCACCAGAGACCATGCTGCACGTTAAGGACTCAAACAGGGCTTTGCTGGGGGAATCTTTTACATGAATTTACTCCTTTTTTGTTTTCACTTATTTCTGAAATACATCCTGTTTTCTATTGCACTTTCCACAGACACAAGGTTAGCCTTAAGGACTTGCTTCATCAAAACCAGCGCTGCATTTCAAGGACTGGTCTGTGTTCACCCAGAGCCACGGGAGAGCCTCACCACCTGTCAGTGTCTGACCGGGTCTGCAGCTGCCCGCCAAAGCAAAAGCAAAGTGAGTTTGGATTATCCACTGCCATCCATGACCCTAGCAGACCAATGGTGGTATGTAATGCGTACAAAGGGTGGTGACAAGATCTGCCTGAAGAATACCAGAATGGATAAAATTCTACTTCTCATCTCAGCGGGAAATAAAAACAGGTGACCTCTCCCTTTGGAAAGAACTGAGAACTCTGTGTTCATGGGACTACTGGCCTGGCTGCTTGAGGGAGGGGGGAGGGGGAGGGGGAGGGCTTAAAGTACCGCAGGGTCCTCAAACCTTAAAGCCGACTGTAGGATGACCCAAGGCAAGTCTTCGGTGTTTGCATTTTAAGGCGTCAACCAAATATTACTCCTTTTCCTACCTGCCAGCTTCCAAACCAACTGAGACACTGGAGTTCAGGAGACAGCAAAGTGTCATTCAGTCTTGCTCCTAATAAAGTTGTAACTGAAGAATGTCCCTTTGGTATATTAGCAAAGTCAGCTTCCAAATACCACACTGCTGAATTAGGCTGATTTGCCCACCCAAGCAAAGGTTGCCCTAGCAAATCTGCAACGGAATGGGAAAGCTGTCATGAGACGAGAAGGGACGCGGAGTCTGAGCTGCGCATGCCCGGGTCCTCCCCTCTTTGCGTCGTGGGGGAAGGATAAGGTGCGACGCAAGAGGCAAGCAAGGTTTGATAAAATCCTTCCTCTTGGAAACTAAAAGAGTATGAAAAAACTCTTCCCCTCCAACATGGTGCTTGCCAAACAAACAAAAAGAATTTTCTGAGAAATGAATGATTCATTAATGGAGCTACAGGAAATGTGGTGGGAGCCTTCAAATGAAAGCGAGAAAGCTTGAGGGAGGTGGAGAAAGAGTTTTATAAATAATGTACACACGCAGCTGTATATATTATATATCCTTTATGAAAGGGGATCAGATTTTCATCAGATTTTTCTCCAGCAGTGAAGTGGACATTTGTTCAGAGGCAGCACAGATCTAAGCCAGTACGAGGTTATTTGCTCCTCCCTGTCAAACCAACCAGGCAGGAAAGAGAGAATGCCTTGGACATGGGGGATTTGAAGTTGTGTTCTTTATTTGTACGTATGTTTATTGACTAGCTGTCTGCATCCCTACCCATAGAGTGAAAGCTATCTGAGTGCAGGGACTGTGTTCACCGCTGAATCACAAGTGTCTAGAACACTGCCTGGTGGATACTGGTGCTCAGCAAATACTTGTCGATTAAACAAAAGGCAAGGCAACAGTCGCATATCAAGACAGAGTCTAATATAAAAAGCCTCACCCTGGATCATCAATAAATCTTTGAAACAACAATGCTTGTTTCCATCAGTCACTCAATTTTGTCAGTTTGTTTTATTAGCCAAAGTTCATTGGTATCGTCTTGCCCTTTGATGCCATATGGTGCCTGGGATATATACAACACAGACTCTTATTCCTTTCTTATCCTCTAACATTTCTGGAGTGGGGCGAGGCGGGAAGGGAAGGATGTCCACGAGTCCTTACTGCCATATCGCTATCGTCACTGGAAGTCTACATCAGAACATAACATCCTTCCTGAAATATTTTGCCAGCCTGGCCTTTGAAGCAGAGCCCTGACAACTTTGTGAGCTTTGTCCTATTGAGTTTCTAATGCAGTAGACGTTTATTTCAGATTGCTTATGTATTAATAATGGAGACATCCAACGCAGTGCCCAATTCCCTATATTTAAACTTATCTGTTAGGTCACTTTTAGAACTAAATATTTCTAATATATTTTTATACTTCTTTCTCCAAATAAACTGTGGAAAAACCCAGAATGAAAATTTTAAAGCAATTTAAATTGCAAAAGCAAAAACATAGTTAATCTTTTAAAAATGCTGCAATGTCAAGTAATTTATTTACAAAGCAATGACATTTTAAAAGTAGCTGAAATTCAGTAAGTTTATTTTGTTGTATTATCTTTAACATCTCCTGAGTTATTCATATTTCAAATGTCAAGCACATTCAGCAGATTCCGCCAAAGCAGGAGCAAAATGCTCTTTTAACCCAGTGGGCACCATGGTTGCACATTTATCATTTCTGAGCAAACATCAGCACTGCTTTTGATTCTTTTGGTCTAACTCAAATATATGATAAAGTCAATAGTTTGTTACACTCACAGCATCTTTGCATGTAGAAAAATTATGCACACACTGCAAACAAAAATAAGCAGAATAAGAATGACAAGTGCAGAAGCAGGAAAATAGCCTTTTCAATCTTGTATTAGGAAGAAAACATAATCACTGTTTTTCGAAATGATAATTCTTAATCTTTATGAAACGGCTAGAATCCTAGAAGAAAAATAGGAGATTTCAGCTAATATCTCTGCCTTCCTTTTTATGCTGCCATTAATACCCCCGACCCCACTGTGTCTTGCAGGACCCTAGCGGTCCTCTGCACACATTGTCATGGTCTCTGCCTTCTCCTGCTCTGCTGGAGCTGATGTGGCACCCTGGCCAGTCTCTCCAAAGAAGATTCTCCCCCTTATCCGAGCTCACGGAGTGAGCGACGAGGGGAGCCTCCACCTCCTTGCTTCGCAGAGGCATTTGCCTCAAGGCCCCACTGCTGCCTCGGAATGACCTTTTGCCCAGCTGTGCTGCATTGCTTCCTCCTCTTCAGTGCATCTGTCTAAGGACTTAGCTCAGGGAAGGCAAGGGCAGGCAAGACGTGATGGCTGACTCAGAAAGGTAAATACTTCCTGGGCGAGACCACCTGTGTAAGTATCAGGATAAGATGAAGGAGGCTATGCAAATACTTTCTTTTCAGCATAAACTTTAAATTTAGATATTGCATGTTCTCACGCACATGTGGGAGCTAAAAGAGTGGATCTTACAGAAGTAAAGAATAAAATGATACTTACCAGAGGCTGGGAAGAGAGAAAGAGGGGGGATGAAGAGAGGGTGGTTAATGGATGCAAAAATACGGTTAAATAGAAGGAATAAGTGCTAGTATTTAACAGTACAGTAGGGAAATCGCAGTTAACAATAATTTACTGTATATTTCAAAATAACTGGAAGAATTGTAATGTTCCCAACATACACAAAAGAAAAATGCTCAACGTGATGGACATTCCAATTACCCTGATTTGGTCATTACGTATTATATCTAGGTACCAAAATTTCACATGTATCCCCAAAATATGTACACTATTATATATTAATAAAAAAATAAAATAAATTTAGTTTACAAATAAATTTAAGTCTGACCACTTATTCTTTAGAAACAACACAAATTTAGTAGTCACAGATAGTTAAAGACCATTTTACTAAATTTTCTACAACGATCTCTATTTTGGTTGCAATGATTTAAGAGTTAGAAATTGTAACCAGAACTCTTATCACTTACATCTTTATTTAACATAATATTTTCTCTAAACATCATATACTAAGAAACAACACCCTCTATTTGAAAGTGTATTACTGGCAATTCACAATCCTTTAAGAAGACAGATATTATTAGAAGACCATGAAGGCTTTCTCTCTCTTGACAATAGTTGAGTTTGAGTTCCCTTAGAGAAATATTTGATTTCTTTTATAACAATTTTATTGCCAGAGAGTTATTTGAAGTGAAAAATGATTACCAGTGAAATTAACAGATTATATTCATAATCTGCCAAAGATTTTGGGGTTTTTTTCCTCTAAGTTTCTCTTGTTTCTTTCAAAAAATAATGAAAGTGTAAGCAATATTATGTGCCAAAGGATCTCATTTTCTACCTCCTACTATGTCATTGGTAAAAACGTGACTAACATTATTAATAAGAAACATACTATAAATAAATATTATACTAAAGCAACATCGTCATATATGCACTGCATGTACTAAGAAAATCTGGGATGTCACTGTCTTTAAAGAGTGCTCTAACTTGGTTAACCTTCAAATATCCACTTATGTGTATAACTAAAACAAGTAATAATATGCTTAATTACATTGATAGTGATTTTAGTTAGCAGTTTTTAAAAAATACTAATTGGATAATTGACCTTCAGTGATGACATCTTAATTCAAATTAATTTAAATTTTACCACCAAAAATAAATGATTCATTTTCTGTAATGATTTGCACTTACAAATCATATATTTTTCCTTATTCCAATGCCAATTCTCTATATTTTTTAATAGAAAGGTATCTGTTGTCCTTTGAAAGGAAAAAGATTATAATGATCAAAGGGTTTGCATACATTAAAGAACATCGACTGATATACATTTAGGCTCTCACCAGCTGATTTGTATGCACATCAAGAGACAGTGGTGTTTGTTCCCAAATCTATTTATAACAGTTATACTTGTTATAATAATTACGTCAATTAAAAAAATAGCAAATAATCCAAGAATTATGAGGATGAAAAGGGAGATGTAAATAAAACTGTGAATGCATTGGAAAAACTGAATAAACGCAAAACATTTTTAAAATATCTATTTGGTGTGGGAAAGACCATTGTCAAAGTTTGGAGAAAAAATACAAAAAGCAAAAAGTATACTCTCCTAAATTCAGGTTGTTTGGAAAAACACATAAACAGTTATTCATCTTTTAATAATTGAAACTGGAAATTATATAATCGAGTTGCATAATAGAAAAACCTAAGGCTCTACAGAAGATAGTGGGGAACTAACATCCACAGACTCCAAGTAATGGCCTAAGCTATATTTTCAAAGATTGTAAATAAATGTCCTTTCTATGTATAAAATTAAAATAAAATATGTAAGGTATACATGTGTGTCTATCTTTATTTTAATTCTCCACTTCAACCCGCTTTTCTATTAGTTAATCAAGTATCCATTCTTATCACATAACTACTGTAACATAAATATGCACACAGCTTGATGATGAAATACCATACTTGTTTCTTTTCGTCACCATACCACAGGAAACAATAGTACAGGTGTCTTATTCTGCAATAAAGAGAAGAAAGACGTCTCAGAGGGAGCATATGGCATGTGCACAGGCAGGACGTGCACGATGTTCTCAGGCAACCTTGGATAGTGAAATGTGGTTAGAATCGTGTGTTAAAAGCTGCAGGAGCAGAAGCTCTATCAGTGGATACGATATATATCAAATAGAGTTTGAATGTTTGCCTGTCGATTCCTTTTGCAGACAAAAAAAAAAGAAACTAAATACTTTTAAGTCTCTGGTAAAAAGAGGAGGAGAGGGTGGTTAAAAAGATACAGAGATGTGATGTGTATGAATCACGTATCCGGAGATTGGGCCTGACGATGGAAATTAGAATGTGCGAAACATAGATATCTAAGACAGATCCATCGAGTGGATATTTCAGTGAATGGCCTGAATCTGAGGGTCAGTAATGGGAATAGCAATGCTTCTGAAAAGGCAAGAAAAATGAAGACTGAGAGATACCCATTGTCCTTAGCAATGTGGACATCAGAAAAATAAGAACAAGAAAAAACAAGATGGAGCTGGATTTTGAAAAGGAAAAAAAAGTCAAGCTTTGCTGAATTGCTGGATGTTGACATCCAGAGAAAAAAAGATGTCAAGGCTTTGTGATTACAGAATGAGGGTACCATGGAACAACAAGATAGGTTTGGCAAGGAAACCTAGAAGGTGGGAAAGCTCATGGTGAAGTTGGATACTAAGAGATCAAATAACATGAGGACTCATAATTGCCCTTTGCTTTTGGGTTGAAATGTGAAAATACTGGTTGAAGAGTGAAGGAGATGAGAGGAAGTGGAAAGAGCAAGTGTCAGCAACTCGTTTCAGAAGCTCAGCTAGCAAGGAAGTGGAGGAACACAGCAGCAAGTGGGGAGGCAGGCGGGGGCCAGGGAGAATGTTATATCATATCATAACAGGCTTGGATCTTTACTGGAAGGCTCAAATTGAGAGCGAGAAACTGAGATGCAAACCGGTAAGGATTACAGATGAAATGAGGCTTCTGAGGGTCGATGGAGTGGAACCCAGATCGCATGCGGAAGGACTGGCCTTCCACAGAAGGAATATTTTCTGCATTGTGTCAGGAGAATAGAAGGAGAGAATGGGGCATGGAAGTAGATTTGTTGATGTGGCACTGGAAAATGAGGGGCATTCCACCTGAAAGCTGCTGTTTTCTCAATGAGGTGAAGGCCATTGCCACCTCTGAAGAATTGGGAGTTTGGAGAAGATAGGAAGGAGATGCACATGGAAAAACCTAGGGTTGTGGGAGTGAGATCCCAACTGAGGCTGGTGCACACAAATTTATAGTAATGCCAGCATGATTGAAACATTTCTCCAGCAATCCTCTGCTGTTTGGATAAGACAATGGAATGTGTATGGCTGAATGTGTTCAAGGTTAGGGTTTTAGAGGTGGGTGGGAGAAAAGCAAAGGAAGGCCACAGAGGTTGATGACATTTGCAAGAATGTGGTCACAACAGTGAACTATAGACTATAAGCCAGACAAAGAAGTATGATGACAAGAGGAGGCTAATGGATAGAGCATGTGGGGTTAATGAATTAGAGTTCTTAATGAAGTTGAATTGTTGCTGCTACGCTTGACATGTGAGCTGAAATGATAGGAAGCTGTGGTTGGGAGACTTTAAATCAAGATTGCAGAGATGGTACCATTTCTAGTGGTGACACAGCCCAAGATGTGACTCTGGAAGGTGGGTGGTTATAGTGCAATTGCTAAAAAGTCTTTGAAAATGAGATGGTCTAGGAATGGAGAAGCTAAAGTGCGAAGGTCTCTCCAAGAGTATTTGTTGAGGTCATCTGAGATTACGGTAAGAGTTTGAATGAGAAAAGAAGGCTGCATCTAGGGACCGAAGGTTCAATGAATGAAAGCACCTCGACAGGATTTTGATTGTTACAAGGGAGAGGCAGCTCATACAAATGAATGTGCGAGCTTCAAAAAAGCAGGGTTGATTTAATTTTATTATTTAATTTTATTTTGTTTTGCTTTGTTTCCAGAGAAAAGGGATACTTAGTTTCTAGAAATGATACTGGTTGGAGACGGGCACATGGGGGTGGAGGGTGTGCAACATCCAAGCAACTGGGATGTGAGAAAAGAAAATCAGCCCTTCTTGAGAAGACCACAGGGGAAATGTTATCAGAAAAGAGATGGCTTGCGGCAATAAGATGGTGGGAAGGTTCACAGAAGATGAAGATGAAGCTGTTAAGGATGTAGGGACGTTTATTAATTGAAGAGTAAGAGTTACTTGTTCAAGATCAGAGAAGTAGTAAGTAGCTGTGACAAAACTTGAACCCAGGTATGTCTGACCCTCCAGCTGGGTCATGTTGCTTAGAAGAGAGAGAAAATTCACCTAAATCAGTGAATTGGATATGGGATGTAGGGAAATACATTTACAAAATTCTTTCATTCATCTCTTTTATTCTTGACAATTTCAAGGACATTAGGACTGTTACAGTGACACTGTATCAGAAAATGTAACAGAGAAAAGAGAATAGCCACGCAGTTCCAGAAGACACAGTTTTTAGAAGCTCCGCTTAACTCCAGAAATCCAGTGGGAAGGTACCAACTCAGGTGAGTCTTTTGGAGCAGACAGAGATGTTATATCAATTGAGGCTGCATTGCTATTTTAGAGCTCATGAAGCACTTTTTATAAACTGTCGTTGCACTAGAATGCCTCTTGCAAGAATCCATTTAGAATGAAAATGACAACAGGAAGCACAAATTCTCATCAAAGTTGATTATTCTGGCAGAAAGAGTATGCAAAATATCTTGAAGGCATGTGCACTATGCTTAATGCATAGCATTCAGTATTCATTATCTTAAATATTGCATATAATTGAGGAAACATATTCTGCATGGGAACATTCTATCCCTAAGCCCCTTAAACAAAATGATATCATTCCAGGTCTAATATTATGCCTAAATTCATGTCTCGTCACTGTGCAGAATGATACAGCACAAGGTCATGGGTTCTAAGAACTAAATGTTGACTATATTTGCTTAACCCTCTAAAACTGGGGCCATAAAATAACTTAAAAGTATTGAGGAATTATTCTTACATCTAGTGTAATTTAGTCAATTCCAGACTGAAAAATTCCTGTGGCATGAAATGTTTACACAGTTTCCTGGAGCAATGGGCACTGCAGTTCTTCTTTTCCCCAATCTATTCTGAAAAAAAAAAAAAAAATGTAGTGATGATTCTTTCTGCCAGTAGATGGTATAAATCCTGACCCATAATCTACTTTTCTGAGTGATCCACATTGTCTCTATTTTGCTAAGGTAATATCCAAGAAAAGTATTTCCCTCGCTTTCCAAGTACAGTGGCCACTGGTCACTTCATCTGCCCAGTGCCTTCATGGCTTTTCCTTGACACTCCACTGCTCCCTGGCACCTAACCATGTGATGAGTGAAGCAGAAAAAGGCACATGACAGTGTAACCCTGGCTTCTTCAGATTGGTCCAGGGCTGGACACCTGGCCTAAGTCAGAACAGTCAGACCAATCAGAGTCTGCATGGACTTCAGAACTGCTTGGATGCTGAATCTAACATGTAAGGCTCGGATGCTTTCACTGCCGTATTTCCATCATGGGAGACCAAACAAGGGAAGGAAGACAAGCTGCAGGACAAGAAAGGAGAATAAAACATATATAACACAGGCCAGTCATGGTGGCTTGAGCCTATAGTCCCAACTACTGGCTGGGACAGGAGGATGGCTTGATCCCAGGAGTTGGAGGCTGCAGTGAGTTATGATCATGCCACTGCACTCCAGCCTGG
>CAUYSK010048012.1:0-55215 GCA_963575035.1 Avahi laniger
CCAGGCTCTTCTTGCTTGTAGGGTTTCAGTTGAGAAGTCTGAAGTTATTCTGATAGGCTTTCCTTTGTATGTTACTTTTTTCTTTCACCTGACAGCTCATAGTAGGGCCTCTTTAGTGGCTATTTTGGTCAATCTGATGACTATGTGACATGGTGTCTTTCTATTTGCATTGAATCTCCCTGGGGTCCGCTGCGCTCCTTGTATCTGTATATCTAGATTTTTAACAAGGCCTGGGAAATTCTCCTCTATTAAATCTTCAAATAGGTTATTCAGCCCTTGCGTGTTTTTTTCTTCATTTTCCGGAACACCGATCACACGCAGGTTTGGTTTTTTCACATAATCCCATATTTCTTGTAAGCTTGTTTCTTTTTTCTTTATTTTCTTTTCAATCTCTGTGACTGACTTACTCATTTGGAAGGAGCTGTCTTCAATCTGTGAGATTCTTTCTTCTGTTTGATCTACCCTGTTCTTGAGGCTTTCCACAGAGTTTTGAAGTTCCCTGAATAAGTCCTTTTTTCCAGAAGTACAGTTTGATTTTTCTTTAATATTTCAATTTCTTTAGTCAATTTTTCTTCCAAATCCTGGATTTTTTTTTGTGGTTTCCTTGTGATAGTTATCCATTTTTCCTTGTATATCATTGAGCTTACTTACTATCCATGTTTGGAATTCTTCTTCTGTCATTTTAATATTCTGGACTTGGTTGGTGTTCATTGCTAGAGAGCTGGTGTTCCTCTTTGGGGGTGTGCTTTCCATTTGATTTTTCATACTTCCAGAAATTTTTCACTGGGTCCTTCCCATCTGGATCCACTGTAACTTTTCTTTGTTTTGTTCTGTGTATTTTCTCCTTATCTGCCACCAAAGGGAGCTGCTAGTATGTTGTCCAGGGTTTTCTTGATGGGAGGGATTACTTGGGGAACTTGTTTTGGTCTCTTGCCAGGGTTTTGATTCCCTAGTTGCGGGTTCCTCTGTTGGTAGCTGACTGAAGGCGGAAATGCAATCCTACTGGATGACCTGAACCGGTCTGGCGAGGAAAGTCACTGGGCTGTCAGCTCTTGGTCAGTGCCAAAGCCCCAGGGACTGGTGCTTGTCGCAGAGGGGGAGTGGCTCTTTATGTCTTGCTGCTGCAAGCTCAGAGGCCGCACAAAAGATGCTGGCTGGGGCGGGGGGAGGTGCCTTCCCAAACTGCCCAATGCCCCAGCGCTTTCAGCTTCCGTAGGCGTCTGCCCCTCACAACTGAGGAGGCACTCAGAATTCACCACTCAAAGAAACGGGCCTGGCTAGTTGACCTTAGATTCTCGAAGGGCAGAGCTTGTTGCAAGAGCTCTCAGGCTGGGGGAAGGGAGCTGTTCTACACCTGCGACCTGCTGTGGGCCCCGAGCTGGCATTAGCCCACCCCTAGGGAGCTGGTTCCAGAGGGAGCCGCTCAGGGGCTGGGAGGTACCCGATCAGGGAGTCGAGTCACCAGGGTGCTCTGCCGTCTCCTTTATGTCTCCCTCCCCCAATCTCACGCCAGTCCAGCAATAGCTCTAGCTTCTACTGGCCCATCCTGAGCAGTCCCAATTGCCAGCAGCAGTTTACATGTTAGAGTCCTCTATTCGGTAATCACCTCCCCGTTCAGGACCCGCTGGGTGCCAGAGACCAGCTTCCTGACTCCTAATTGCCTCCGGAGGTAGCCCAGACCAGCTCCTCCCCTGTCCCCTGTCCGGTGCAGTCCTGACACGGAGCTCTGGCAAGTTCAAGATGCTTTCGGCTCATGTCTCCTCTGCACTGAGCCCCACGTTTCCTGACCCAATTCTATATCCACTTCACACAAGCCCCTGACTCTTGGTGGGCTTGTAAGTCAGTGGGGAAGCTAGGCTGTCTCGTGAGGGACTTATCCCGTTGCACTTACTGGCCAGGCTGGTGCAGCCATCTCATGCTCCACTCTCTATTGTCTGTCCCACGCTTTCCAGGTTTTGCATTCCTATCTCCTGTTCACCTTATTCTTTTTCCTGATTTGTGTGTCCCCCGCTGAATCTCCACCGATTCACCTCGCTGTTTTTGTGGGAGAGCGATCCGATCATTGTAGCAGATCGAGATCTATGTCTCTTTTTCTGGAAACAGGGATCCAGGAGGCTACCTTAACTCCACCATTTTTTCCCTCCTTTATTATCTCTTTTGATCATCATAATTCTGTGAGATAAGCAGGATAGCTTTTCTTAACCATAAGATGGGTAAGATATTGTGATGTTTGGGGGGTAAAAAGCATTCTCATTCATTCTACCTATAACCTGAGAAGTAGATGGATTAATACTACTTTCATTTTAAAGTTGATACTAATAATTATCAATTATTGAATACCTGTTATGTGCCAGCCTTGGATTAGGCATTTTACATTATATATAGTCCTTATAATATATTATCAAAGGAAGTATCATTACCATCTTTATATAATGAGAAAACTTAAGCTGAGAGGGGTTACATGACTTGGCCAAGGCCACAAAGCTAAAAGTAGTAGAGCTAGGATTTGAAGTCAGGTCTGTATGATTTTCAATTCTATGCTCTTTCCTTACCCAAAACTGTCTCAGGGAGAAATTAAGGGTCAGAAAGGTGGCTTCTTTAATCAAGTGAATTTTTTCTTTCATGTATGTATATTTCATCCATGCACTGGGAGCTTACTATGCTAAATATGGGCCTTATTTCTGATAGCTTCTGGATTTTGCATACTATGCTAAGGGGTGGGGAGAACAGATTAGACTCAAAATGCTGAACTGAAGCTTGAAAATAAGCTGAGATAAAATATTTTCATGATAAATATATCTTTTTCCTTTAAATGGGTTACAGTGTAAACTTATATCTTTAAAGAGCTTTGGAGATAACTTGTAAAAATAATGTATTATACAAACTGATGACTTTACGACTCGTAAAAAGTTTTTGTTCTTGTGAGAAAAATAGAGATTTAAATGTGTGACTTGACAAATGAAATTCCATTTTTGGAAGCATTCAATTCATACTTTAAAATCTGATCATTTCAATGTAGTTTATTTTTTTAAAGAGATAAAATACATCTGAAACTCAAGGAGAGAATCAAATTGCTGTATTTACAATAACTAAATGTCCTCTCAGGAGATACTGTGAAGCTATCATGAGCAACAGATTCTTTTTCCATTTCCTTTTAAAGAAATCATATTTCTAAACAGATTAGAATCGAAACATAGTGAATTACCAAGTCAATCTTCTTCCCGCTCTTCTGGCACAATGTAAGATAATGATGTGCTGAATTTCATCTATAAAGATGATACTACTAATTTTCTGGCAGCAGGCCAGGCCCATGACTTGTTTTGCTACAGGGAAAATAGATCTTCACACAGACTTTTTCTTTCCATTACACCATGTGACAAATAGCATAGGTTGGTTAGACCCCCGCTTTGAGTATATAGAATTCAGGGTGGCTAGAATTCTATACAACTGACCTAATGCACTACAGTACTAGGTTCATTAAAGGGCTGTATACTGGAAGCAGTGGTAAAATGCAGCCAAGATTCATAAGCCTACAGCAAAGCATCCTTGGAACTTTGCCATTTCAAAAATAGCTCTCTCTACATTTGTGAACCTGTTAATAACATAGGATCTGTGTCCTCTAAGTTGGCTCAAAGTCCTACATGAGAAAGAATGTAGGATCAATCATTGCTTCTAAGTAACATCAAGCAACTAAATGTATTTGCTAACTTGTACCAGAGATTGGTAAGTAGAAGATCAGGGAAATTAAAACTGTTGCCAATGTTAAGAATCATCATACATGGTTTATATCTTATATTTAATAGCAAGGAAGAATTGTGCTTGCCTTGCTAACATTTATTTCTCAAATGTATGAAGGGTAGAGGAGAGAAATAGTGAGGTAGGGAAGATGCCAAGATGATTTGGGATTAAAATGCCACTTATTAAGTACCTGAGTGAGCATTTGAAGGCCTCCTCAGATTGTTCTGGTCTCTTGTCACATTTTCTCTGGCTTCCCTCAGACCTTTATTACAAGCCTCCCATGCCAAGAGGAGAGCCAGCAAACCTAGGGGATTGGTTAGCCTTTGTACTTGCTGTTCCCTTTGTTAGAAATGAACTTTCTACTCTTCTTCATCAAAGTCTCATTCATCCTCCAAAATCCAATTCAAATGTCACCTCATTCATTCACGTATGCATGCCTAATATGTGCCAGCCATTGTGCACTTCTCTTGGGAGATGTATTTACTGTGTTTGGTTGGCCATTCTGTGGCTCCCACTTCTATGTTCCCACTGCAATCTTACAATATGCTCACATAAGTTCTTACCACCTCTGTGAATTATTTGTAAAATTATCTCTTTTATGAAGACTATGGGCTTCTAGAAATAAGAAACCATATTTTATGAGTCTTTGTGTCCCTGTGTGTAATATAACACAGTGCCTCGCACATAGTAGGTGCTTAATAAATTGCTAGCTACTACTCTGTTTTCCCCCTCCCTTTCATTTATATTTGGTATTTTCTAATTCCTTATCTGGTTTAATCCTGAACCCTTCTGCCCCAAGTGCTCTACTAAAACTGCTCTCACCATGTTGCCAACATCTTTTTTACTGAATTCAATGGATGGATGAGGCACACTCTTTCCATAGGGCTTGCTAAGTTAATAAGATGTAAGCCTAGAGCTGCTAGTAGCTATTTTTGCCACCTCATAGGGAAAACCTGCCTGAAGAATGAGGCTAATATAAAGGAAAGCAGAGCTGAGAAAGTCCTGATGACATCATTTAAGCCCCAAGGTTAAGCCATGTTTTAAACCAGCTTCATCAGGACTTTGCAGTTAAATGAGCCAATAAATCCTCCCCTCCTTCTGTTTTTTTATCTTTTTTTTTTTCCTTTAAATCTCAAGCCAGTTTAGGCTGGCTATCTGTCATTTGCAACTGAGAGAGTCCTAATGTAGCTAATGATCTCCATATCTATATTTCCAACCCAGATATCTTTCTTGAGCTTCAGATGCATATCTCCAAATGCTTGCAGGTTTTCTCCTCTTGAAATTCCCACAGGTACCTGAAACTCAACCTGTCCAAAACCACACATCTTCCTCTCCTGATCATTATCTCAGTGAATAGTACAGCACCTTGCCAGAAACTTGGGTGGCTTCCTTGATTCCTCTTTTTCTCCCTTCAATAAAATCACCAACTCCTATTTTTTCTACTATAAACTAAATGGGTCTAATTTCTGTCTCCATTGCTGCTACCCTAATTCAGTCATGATCATTCTTTTTGTGTATCATTGCAGCAGCCTCCTGACTACCTTCTTTGTCTCCCTTATGTCCCTTCCAGTCCATTTTTTCTCCCTATTTTATTCACTTTTAAATTACATTTTATAAATTACAGTAACCCATGCTTATTGTAACAAGTCAAACAATATAGTATATAAAGAACCACTTAATAGTTGTCACCTTCCTATCCAACCCCCTTCCACCCAATGTAATCAGTATTCACTGTATGATGCTTTTCCTTCTCACATCTGTTTCTATGTTCATATACAAACATTTTAGGGATTTAAAATATTTTTTATGAAAATGGGATAATTTTATACACAATATTTTGAAACTTGCATTTTTTAACCTAGCCATAGAACATGGCTATTCCTTCAGATCCATACATAAAACTCTAACTCATTCCTTTTAATAGCTGCATAATATTCATTAGTATGACTTTATTATAATTTATTAGACCATTTTTTATTCATAGATATTAGGTTTATCCCTCCTTTTGCCACTAAAACAGTGATATAATAAACATTCTTGTATACATGAACTATGTACAATGAATTTGTAGGATAGATTCCCAAAATTGTGAATGCTGAACCAAAGGTATCTTTAATTTTGTTAGAGTGTTAATATTCAAAATGGTTATAACAATTTATATTCTCTCCAGCAATATATGAGTTTTTCCACCCCCTAAATAACATAGGGTGTTATTATATTAGAAAATTGTTGCTACTCTATTTGGGTAATAAGTAGAAAATGGTATATCATGCCAATTTTATTTATTTTTAAAATTAAATTTTATCTATTTATTTATTTTAAATTGGTAGGACATGCACATGTTAAAAAATTCAAAAGATACAAAACATGGAAATTAAGTCAACTGCCTCCCCTCCCCAGCCTCAAACACTCAGTTTTTTCCTCAGAGTAACCAGTTACCAGTTATAGATTTATCATAACTTATTTAATCAGTTCCTGAATAATGGACATTTAAGTTATTCCCAATACTATATTACAAATAGTACAGCAAAGAATATCTTTGTTGATAAACAATTTTCGATGTGTGAGTATATCTAAACATAGAAGTGGAAGTGCTGGATCAGAATATGTACATTTAGCATTTGAAGATGTTTGCCATATACTCTATTCTTAGCATTGATCCTGTGCTTCACCATTGCCTTTACGATAGTTTCTAAGCTTCATAAAATGGATTCCAAAGCCCTGCATGATTTGACCCCTGTTGGCCAGCTCATTTATTACCACCTCCCCTTTGGATCTCTACACTCTATCCATACAAACTTCTTTCAGTTCTTTAAATGAGCAAAGCTCCCTCTTTAAGCCTTCCAACATGTATGTTCTCTCTGTCTGGCACACTTTTCCCTTAAATCTTCATTTGGCTAACTCCAGTATCTGTCATGTTGCAGCTCAGATGCTAACCCCATAAGGAGAACTTCCTTGACCTCCCAAGTCTAGATCAGATGACAATGTACCCATAGAACCCTGTGCCTACCCCATTATATGACTCACTACACTGTATTAAAGTCATCCACTGTTAGTTTGATGAGGGTAGGATCTTATCTTGTTCCCTACCATGTCCCTAGTGTCTGGAACAGTGATCAATAAACATTGATTCAACAACCAGTTGGTGCTTAAAAAACATTTGTTGAATAAATGAATTAAAAAAAAACAAAGAAAGCTGTAGTAGTTCCTTATCTTTGAGACCAAAGAAGCCCTGCAGGTCAAAGAGTAGAATCTAGAGTAAGGCAAGGTTGCATAAATAATACACTACAGAGCCAACAGGTGCCTTCTGACTAGACATCTACATCTGCCTGTGATATTCTGAGGAGCCATACAAAAGGCAGCTAACAGTTCACCACTTAGCCAACAGATTAACCTTCTTAGCCTTGACTTCTTGAAACTATTTGCATGCTCTTAATCCTTACTGAGCCTCCTATGGATGCTAATGAAAAGGCTCATTGACTATCCAAATTGAAACTCTGAGTATTTATTCATTTAGATATCATCTGATTGGCTAAAACTAGCCTAGCTATTCTCATTATATTATAGAAATCAGCAATACTAGAAGCAAATTATATCAGAATTGGAAGGAAACAATTAGACCATCTATTCTAGTAGTTAAACTTCTTTTTCTTACCCTAATACATCTGAGGGATATGATATACTCTCATCAGTGATAGTACCTACCTCACTATAGTTTTCTCAATGGGGTGCAGAGTAGTCAGAATTTCCAGGGCTGTACATTCTTTGAAAATAACTCCTTAGATGTCTTTGAATCTCTTATACCCAATGATTCTAGTCTAACCCTTTAGAAGAAACTAAGATTAGAGACGTAAATAAGACTTACCCAAAGTCATTATGCTAGTATAATTACTAATGGCAGAGCTGGGATTAGAATCCAGGTCTCCTGGCTTAAGAGTTCATTCACCACTTTCCCTAATATTGAGAAACAAACAGCTAGAAAGAAGTTTAGAGAGAGTAACAGACTGGAAGGACCTTTAGAGAATCTCAGGTCAGGTGGGCCTGTTACCTCCTTTAGGCAAGTGGATATTCCTCAAAAATGTCTTTATAGCACTTTTGTAGTGTGTGGGGGCATGTTCACATTTTACCTTGCCTAATTCTGTATTGCTTATATTTGTTACAATGTGTTATTTTTGCAATTAAAAAATCCCATAAATATTTTTAAGCATCTTAATCGTTCACTAATCTCTATGCCAAATTCAATTTAGGCCTTAAGTGCTAAGGACTGGAGTTTGGTAGCTATACCAATTACAAAGCCTGCTATACTGTCTTACAAGTAGTTGGTATTCTAAAAATGCTTGTTAACCAAATGTCAGTGTTGATGGCCTGTTGAGATCATTTACTGCAGGGCTAGTTTCATCAATGAAAATACAGCTTTAAAGGATATTTTGGAGTATGAGCAAGCTAAGATATTTTAGCTTACTTAACGTCTTATTTGATATAAAGCCACTCTCCAGAGTGTTCTACTGTGGGCACTTAAGCTGTTGGCATCCACTACCAGCAGGCAACCTTGGGATTCTACATCTGAAATCAACAATGCTCCTCCAAGTCCACACGCATAGTAAGCCTTCAAAAGCTTTAATTTTGTCTTGTGAACAAGCCCCTGAACTCTATCAGCTCTCAAAATGATTTTAGTCTCTCTCATTTGATAATAGCACAGTGATGGCTCACTGAAAAGCAATAAATAGGAGAGCAGTACTAGAATAAGGGAAATTCTTAATTCTAGCTAACATTTGTACAGGCAGAAAGTCTGTTTTCTTTGATACCATAGCCTTTCATGTTTATCTGTATCAATTTAATAGTAGCTATGCCCTATTCCATTATTATTTTTAAGAAGTGAAGGACAAAGGATATATTTCAATCTTATTTGTTTTTCCCCTTTGCTCTTTTACAATAGAAAAGAATACTAACTTTTTTGATCTGTCCAAAAATAAAGAAAATTACAATGAAGAAAAATTTCTAAGAGATACTGACAAAAAAGGACACACGTATACAGCCAGCAAGCCAGAGTGCCACAAAGCAATGTGCAGATGTGCTCATTTGCTGTGATGAGACAGGCCAGTTTGAGGCATGGAGTCTTCTTCTTATGGGCTTAGATGGAATCAGTGAGAACAAAAAAGGGCAATTTGGCTGAAAAAGAGCATCTTTGCAGAAATTATTGTGGTTGTCCATAAATTAAGGAACATGAATGCCCCAAATGACTGGGAGACCAAATTATTATGTTTATTTTCCAGAGAGAACAAAGTAATAGCACTTAATAATTTTTGAAGTATTTATGCATACATTAACACTTTTGATCAATACGACAACTGTATGAGGTAAGCAGGGCTAATTATCCCTACTTTACAGACAGGAAAATTGAGGCTCAGAGGGATGTGACTTCTCCAAAGTCACTTTGCTGGTAAGGTGGCAGTGACTGATGTCATTGGGGTCCAGAAATTGCAACTCAATCTAATACTTTTTCTATTACACCATCCTGTGCTTTTATTCTCTTACTAAGACAGAAACATGGGCAGGGGAGGCCTTTGTGGAGAGATATTAAAATTTTGGTTGACTTTGAGAATGCTACTACAGGAAAAGAACAGATATTTTTACAATAATATTTGTAAAATATGGAAACTACCTCCTTGTAAATTCTGGATTCATGTTACCTGAGTCTAAGACCTCATGATCCCCCACATATAATCTATATTTCATTTTAATTAGAAAATAAAGTTCTTCAGATTTCTGGAGTATCCTGCGAGAGATGATCAAACAAGCCACATAGAGCTATTATTACTTTAGAAACACATCACAAGGATGGGCCTCAGTAGGAAATCCTGGAACAGATTTCGGGGACTTTTGTTACTCAACACCCACAAGAAGAGATCATATTTTTCCTTGCAGAACAACCACCACCAAAAGGCCTCATATAATTAGCACAAATGAACTTAAAAACTACCTGAAATACTTCTGGCCAACTCATAAGAGGAGTAATGAATTTAAGGTAGAGATGTAGTAAAGAAAACAAAATTCACTTCTTTTCTAAGAGCTGAAGCTATCAAGTGCCAAGATTTATACTGGAGGGGAACTAATCCTGTTTTGGGGACTACTGTTTAGCTAGCCAATGCTTTCATTTATACAGTAATTTGAATGGAGAAAGTGAGATTAATCCAATCATTCTTAAATGGTAGGTCAGAAAGATTTGATATGCCCTGGATACAGCCACTGACTTTCTTCTTAAAAGGCAAGATAGACTATGCTGATGCTGTGTCTCTAATTAACTACTTTAATAGACTGATGAAAAGAGGAACATAGACTTCTGTAGCCTGATTTATTCTTGGTGAATCTATGCAGGCTCCAAAGGATCACCACACCCCCTTCTTTTCCTAAGTGTTAATGAATCATTTATTAAAATATTTCTCTCTCACAGGGATTAGTGGAGATAATTAAGCTTAATATCTATAGTTCCTAGAAAATCTAGACACCTCCCCCATTTGTTTGTTTGGTCATTCATTTAACAAATGTTTAAATGTCTTTAATGTACTGGTCCCGTGTCAGGTAAAGCCCTAGGACCCACTTTCACCACCCTACCTTTGCTTCATTTTTACCTGTTGCCTATACATGAATCTGCTTCTTCACTAAATTGTAAGCTTCTCTGAGGGCCTTATTCATCTTTGCATTCCCTCTGGTAGTGCCTAGAAGGCTTATTAAATAACAATAAAGTTTGGGAATTGAAGTGAAATGAAAGGATAGTAACAGATCAAAATAATTATACAAGGAATTAGAACTGATTTTTCCTGCTCTCTTTGAAAATTGTCTGTATTTTTGACCTTTGATATATGTTTGCTTTTTGAAATCTCTGCCATGTTCTTAACTGTTTAAGGTAAATGATTTTTTGACACTTGTGATGCAAACCTGAGCTGGATAGCTAAATTTTTATTACAGTATATCAAGTAGTTTGTGGATTTAGAATCAACACCTGATAGATGTTTTCCTTTTCACATAGTTTTTCTTTTCTAGGCTTTAACTCACCCCACTCTGATTTACCTATGCCATCCTACCTCTTACTCTGTTCAGAACAGTTTACTGACTAACTCACTTCTTCATTGAGAAGTCCTTTATTTGTACAAAACAGAGTCAGCTCATTGTCTTGATACACAGTGATGTACAATGTGTACTTATATATACACTTGGCTATCTGATAGGCACCTCAAATTTAACAAGCCAAGTGAATTCTTCCCCCATAATCCTCTATACAGTGTTTACCCTGTTCTTCCCCATCTCAGAAATGGCAATTCTACTTGTATTGTTTCTTAACCCCAAAACCTTGGAGTTGTTCTTTTTTTGTTGTTTTTTGTTATTATTATTTCAAAATATGAAGGGGGTACAAAAGTTTTTGTTGTATGGATACACTGTATAATGCTGAAGCCAGGACTTTCAGTGTGCCTGCCACCAGGACAGTGTTTATTGTATCAGATAGATAACTTCTTACACTCCTCCCCCTCTCACCCTGTCCCCTTCTTAGTTTCCAATGTCCTTTACATCTTTTTGTGCCAACATGTGCCCATTGTTTAGCTCCCACTTTTAGTGAGAACACGTGGTTTTTGTTTTTCCATTCCTGACATACTTCACTTAGAATAATGGTCTCCAGTTCCATCCAAATTGCTGCAAATTACATTATTTCATTCCTTTATATGGCTAATACTCCATGGTGTGTGTGTGTGTCTGTGTGTGTGTCTGTGTGTGTGTATATGTATATATATACATATATATATATATATATATATATATATACACACACACCATATTTTCTTTATCTACTCATCAGTTCATGGGCACTTAGGTTGATTCCACATCTTTGCAATTGTGAATTGTGCTGCAATAAACATTCGACTGCAGGTGTCTTTTTGATAAAATGATTTCTTTTCCTTTGGGTAGATACCCAGTAGTGGGATTGCTGAATTGAATGGTAGGTCAACTTTTAGCTCTTTGAGGAATCTCCATACTGTTTTCCATAGAGGTTGTTTTAATTTGCAGTCCCAGCAACAGTGCATAAATGTACCTTTTTTTCTGCATCCAAACCAGCATCTTCTGTTCTTTCACTTTTTAATAATGGCCATTCTGATAAAGGTAAGGTGGTATCTCATTATGGTTTTAATTTGCATTTCCCTGATGATTAATGATATTGAACATTTTTTTCATATGTTTGTTGGTTATTTGTCTATCTTCTTTTGAAAAAAGTTCTGTTCATGTCTTTTGCCCACTTTTTGTTGAGGTTGTTTTTGTTTCTTGCTGTTTTAAAGATTTTTTTCCCTCTTGCTGTTGAGTTCTTTGTATTAATAGATTCTGGAAATCAGTTTTTTGTTCGATGTATAGTTTGTGATTATTTTCTCCCATTCCGTAGGTTGTTTACTCTGTTGATTATTTCCTTTGCTGTGCAGAAGCTTTTTAAAATTCTTGCCTCTTCTCATACCCCTTATCTAATCAATCTGAAAATCCTGTCAGTCATTCCTTCACAATCTTTCCAGAATCTGATTACTTCTCACCACCCACACTGCCTCCATCCTGGTCTAGGCCACTATCATCTCTTGCCTAGACCCCTCTGTTAAGGGGTCTCCCTGCTTGTGTCCTTTCTTCTTGCACCTATTTTTAATACAGCATCGAGAGGAATTCTGTTAAAACATAAGTCAGATTTTTTCTTGCTGATTTGCTTGAGTTCTTTATAGATTCTGATTATCAGCCCTTTATCAGATGTATAGCATGCAAATATTTTCTCTCATTCTTTAGGTTGTCCATTTGCTCTATTGATTGTTTCCTTGGCTGTGCAGAAGCTTTTTAATTTAATCATGTCCCATTTATTTATTTTTGTTGTTTCTGTGATTGCTTTTGGGGTCTTGTTCATAAATTCTTTGCCTAAGCCAATGTCTATGAGAGTTTTTTTTAACATTTTCTTCTAGAATTCTTAAGGTTTCACATCTTAGGTTTAAGTCTGTTATCCATCGTGAGTTGATTTTTGTGAGTGGTGAGAAGCGTGGATCCTATTTCAGTCTTCTACATGTGGCTATCCAATTTTCTGGCACCATTTATTAAATAGGGATTCTTTTCCCCAGTGTATGTTTTCGTCTGCTTTGTCAAAGATCAGATGGCAATATGAGGATGGTTTTATATCTGGGTTCTCTGTTCTGATCCATTGGTCTATGTCTCTGTTCTTGTGCCAGTCCCATGCTGTTTTGATTACTATAACCTTGTAGTATAGCTTGAAGTCTGGTAAATTGATGCCTCCCAATATGTTCTTTTTGCTTAAGGTTGCTCTGGCTATACAGGGTCTTCTCTGGTTCCATACAAAACATAGAATTATTTTTTTCTAGGTCTGTGAAAAATGATGTTGGTATTTTAATAGGGATTGCATTGAATCTGTAGATCACCTTGGGTAGTATAGACATTTTAACAATGTTGATTCTGCTGATCCATGAGCATGGTATGTTTTTCCATCTGTTTATGTCCTCTACTATTTCCTTCCTCGGTGTTTTGTAGTTCTCCCCATAGAGGTCTTTCGCCACCTTAGTTAAATATATTCCTAGGTATTTTATTTTCTTTGTTGCTATTGTGAAAGGTATTGAGTCTTTGATTTGGTTCTCAGCTTGACTGTTGTTGGTGTATATGAATGTTAGTGATATATGTAGATTGATTTTGTAACCTGAGACTTTGCTGAATTTATTTATCAATTCCAGAAGTCTCTTGGCAGAATCTTTGGGGTTTTCTAGATATGAGATCACATCATCAGCAAAGAGTGATAGTTTGACCTCTTCTGCCCCCATTTGGATACCCTTGATTTCCTTCTCTTGTCTAATTGCTCTGGCTAGGACTTCCAGTATTATGTTGAATAGAAGTGGTGATAGTGGGCAACCTTGTTTGGTCCCAGTTCTAAGTGGGAATGCTTTCAATTTTTCCCTGTTTAGTATGATGTTAGCTGTGGGTTTGTCCTATATGGCTTTTATCATTTTGAGGTAAGTCCCATCTATGTCTATTTTGTTAAATGTTCTTATCATAAAGGGTGCTGAATTTTGTGAAATGCTTTTTCTGTGTCTATTGAGAGGATCATATGGTCTTTGTTTTTACTTCTATTTATGTAGTAAATTACATTTACCGATCTGAATATATTGAACCAGCCCTGAAGGCATCTCTGACCCCGTCACTCCTTTGTTCAAAATCCTCCAGTGGTTCCCTGTCTCATGCAGAATAAAAGCCAGAGTCCTCACCTTGGCCTGTAAGGCTCTAGATTGGATTTTGCACTCTGAACTCATCTCCTTCCCTCTTCCTCTTCTTACTCTGTTCCCAGTCACACTGACCTTTTTGGAATATATCAAACATTCTTCTGACTCAGAGCCTTTGCATTTTCTGTTTCTTCTGTCCCCACACATTTGCACGGTTTACACTTTCATTTCATTCAGGTCTCTTCTCAAATGTTTCCCTTATCAGAGAGAACTTCCTTGATTACCTTACAGCATACCCCATCAGTCTCTCTTCATCTTTTTCTATTTTTCTTCACAGTACTTACCACCACCAACTTTGTTTATTGCTTATCCTGTTGCACTGGAAGTAAAGCTCCTTCAGAGTAACAAGAAATATTTATTGAAGGTCTACTATATGTCAGGTCCTTTTCTAGGCAATGGGATATAAAAGTAAATTAAACAAACACAAATATCCTTATTGTATTTCCATTCTAGTATTATATAAACTGCTGTATTTATTCCATAAATATTTGATGAATGTATTTAATAAAGTATACATTCTGCAGAATAACAAGAATAGTTCAAAAGAAGAGTTGGATTTGTTTACCACCCTTTTACTCATTGGAGCATCTTCTATATCTAAAAAAAATGGCTCTGTAGACTAAAGGTGAAAGGCTGAAAATCTAACAAAATCCCAGGACTTCTGGGCATTCTATACCCCTAACTCTAAGGGGCTCATGGATTCCTCCAAGGTATACTGATTAAAGAAAAAGACCTGGATTGCATGAGAAACTTAACATTGGCACAAAATGAGTAGAGTCTGCTGACTGACTTCAATATCAGATCAGGAGGGAAGTAGCTGGGAAGTGTTAAAAATTAATAAGAGGGGCTTTGGCCTTGACTGGAGAGAAAAACTATTTTGAATCAAGATAGAATAAACACTCTAAGGAAAATCAGTATCAGAGATGTTGGTAACTAGATCTGAATAAAGTGGTTTGGGGGAAAAGAGGAAATTGCCTTCTTTAAGAGAAAACTTGGGAGGTTAGATGAAGACATAAACCTTAGAAGCCATTAGACTTCCTTGGAAAGGAAGGGAAGACCATGTCTACCACAGAAGGTGATACTGCTCTTATCACCTTTTTTCCTGTCATCTTTAGCAACCAGGGATTATGAAAGATTTGCTGGTACTGAGAATAGCCCCAGGGGAAAAGCTAAAGGTAGAGAAAGGGTGAGATGATTAGGAGAGGAAAGGGACTATGACTCTCAGCTCCCAGCTTCCACAAAGCCAGAAGACTTCCAGGAAACTGGCTACAAGTAGTAGGTGAATACGGGTGCTTTTATTTCATGGACTACATTTCTTATGTTTGAACTTGGTTATCAATTGTATGCACAATGTCTGTTCTAGAGAATGGCCCCACTGGTCTAGTTCTCCATTTGAAGGCTCAATGCTGCTGCCTCCCCCACCAACTAGAAAACCCTATCTTACTGCTCTTTTTAAAAATTATTATTATGGGGTTCTTGTTCTGAGTTCTTTTTCAGACTTCAGCCAATTCCACTTCTTCTTGCCCCTCTTGACAAAGTCCTGGCCCCATCTCTTTAATGGCTCCTGCCTTCTGAAACTGCTTCCATCATTGGCCCTTACTCACATTGACAACTATCATCTTAAAAATCTCATTTCCATCTTTATAAAGTCATATTGCTTTGTAACCATCCAGACAAATTTCATTGGCTGATGTAGCCAGACACATGCTGTCTTTGAATCCAGATGGCTTTGCAGCAGCCCAGAGCTATGTATTCTATAAACTCCTGTGCCAAAGGGGTAGCATTTTGTCAACTGACAGAGTGATGCTGAAATATCAGAGTGATTCAAAGACCCTTCCCATGAGCTAGCTAAACATTTTGTTATGTCCCACAGAATGCATTTCTAGTTAACTTAAAGCTATGAAACCCACAATAGGGATGGTTTCTATTGGCACATTACTGCCTAGCTGAGGGAGTGGTCAACATCATCAATTTACATTACAAACACCAATAATGTGCCAGACACCAGGCTAGATTCTTGGGTTATACAAAGAGAAATGAATCCCTCCCCCCAAGAAACTTACAAACAAGTTCTAGAAGCTCTAGATTTGGGCATGCTCAGATTTAGGCATGGAAGCAGATATCAACACTGATACAATTACCATTGGAATTAACACATGATGTAAGTGCCACTATGGCACAACACCCTGTCCATTCCAAGAATAGGACCAAATCCTCTTGGTGACCTTAGTAGATACAGGATGTTTCCAGGGGAGATGAGGTCCTTACAGAGGGTGATCTTGGTCCTTACAGAGAGAGAGATATAAATGCTACCATGGCTCTCAGACATACTGAGAAAGAACTGAAAGTATCTGGAGTTGGAGGAGGGAGGATCCTTGTCTAGTTAGTTCTATGTCAAAGGACTGATTGGTAGGTTAGGGTGGAAAAATCTTCTGTGTTCTTGGGTATGTGGACAATATGAGATGATGAAGCACACTGGAGAAGATAGTTCTTAGAAGGATATTCTTACTAACAGATAACTCAGAAGTGATAAAGGATCACCTGAGTAGACTTACCATCTGCTCCTTCACTGCTTTTGCTTCTTTTATTGCGGCGAACACGCTTACTTTCCTCTTCAGAGTATGACTTTTCATCAGGGAAGAAGAAATTCAGTAGGGCCATCTGTAAAATAACAAGTAGATTAGTGAACGATCGACCCCCAGGCAGCCACAGCCCACATAAAAAACCTAGCTTTCCATACACAGTCTACCTTTATCTTAAATTCATTGTGTCTAAAGCCTGAGCCCATCTTACCCTCCACTGTACAAATCCTTTTATTTTTGATACCATTATTATTCCAATCATGTGGGCAGGAAATTTTGGTTACTTTCTAAATCCCTACTCTTCTGTCCTGAATATCTAATAAGTAGTCCATTATGCCCTTTTCTCCATATATTTCTGGGGTTCAAAGAGCCCAGCCACAAATTTCTAACCTCCCTAACATATTAATGCTGCCTTGAGTTTGCTATTCCCCCTTGGAATTCGTTATTATGCACCCATGATTTTGTCACATTCCTATTTGTGCAGTACTTTTGGTTTTGTCCCTGAATGCTGTGCATGTAATACTGAGTATCATTTATGTCAATGTTCTTCTGGGAGTTAGTCATGACAAAGCACACAATTATTCTCTCCCTTTCCTAGATTCCTACAACACTTATGGTCTATAAGATTCATTTTGGGCTGGGCATGGTGGCTCACATCTGTAATCCCAGCACTTTGGGAGGCCAAGGTGGGAGGATTGCTTGAGGCCAGGAGTTTGAGACCAGCCTGGGCAATATAGGGAGACCCTGTCTCTATAAAAATTTTATAAAATTGTTGGATGTGGTGGCATGTGCCTGTAGTCCCAGCTACTCTTAGAAGACTGAGGCAGGAGAATTGCTTGAGCCCAGGAGTTCAAGGCTGCAGTGGTCTATGATTGTACCACAACATTCCAGCCTAGGTGACAGAGTAAGACCCTATCTCCAAAAACAAAAACAAAAACAAAAAGCTCATTTTGGTACTTGGTCCTCTACTGTCTTATAATGATCCCTTATAATAATATAATATGTTTCATATGTGAATAGGTCTGGGTTCACTAATGATGATCAGAGTTTAAATATATACTTGCTGAATTGAATCATAATCTTTCAGCATGAGAGCTTTATTGTGGTAAAAAGATGTCCTTGAGTCTAAATGGTGAACAGAGTATTAATATTAAGAGTGATTCTAATCCCATCTCTGTCACTTACCATCTATGTAACCTTGGACAAGTTAATTAAGCTTTAATTTCCTCATTTGTAAAAAGGGATAATAATAGTACTTTGCTCATAAAGCAGTTGCAGAGTTAGCACAGTACCTAGCATGTAATATGCGCTCAATAAATGTTAGCTATTATTATTAAAATTAATCTTCAAAATAGACTAGTTAGATAATTTGGACCTTAAAAAATGAATCTGCATTCTTATTCTAGTGTGAGTTCAAAAAATAAACAATTCCAGAGTCCTCATATCTGCTGCATCTCTGAATAAGTGGAAAAAAATGAGTTGGACACAAGAAAGTCCTAACATTTTACACAAACTTTCTTCAAAATCCTGTGATTTACTGTTTATATTGAACAATTGCATCCAATAGTGTTAAGGTGCAGGATTAGTGTCTTGTAAGATACATTTATCTATTAAATATAAAATTAACAAATGAATGTATAAGTAATCTCCATCTTGTGAATAGAGTTGCATTTAAAGCTTATTTAGTTTGAACTGCATGAAACTGTCATTTTTGTATGTCAAAAATGATTATCATCAATTTCACATGGTTCAACTAAGCAGTATTTTTGAGTTACTTGATTGGAATGTAAAATGCAGTTTCCCATAGAATCAATATAATAAAGTCTGGTTAGTTTTCCTGATAAGTTCACAGAGAATTAGTTAACCCACAGTATAAATAAGCTAATATACTAATAATAATAGTATAAAACAAAACTTCTATTTACAATAAAATCTCAATCATTTGCAGCTCTGTAAGTCATTCTGGATAGAAGAGTTTTCTTGATAACTTTGACTGCTAAAACTTACTTCAGCTATGTTGGATAGAAATTAGTTTATAGTGTATGATTTAACTTAGGGCTTACTGAATATATGGAGGACTATTTTCCTATACATTAAATGGTCCCAGTGCAGTATGGTTTTGAGGTTTTAAAAAAATTATTATTAAAATTACATGACAGAGTAATATATGCCTTGTAGAGAGAAGTTTAAGGTTCTCTGGGAGCAAGAGGGGAAGTACCTAATACAAACTGGGAATGGACAAGCCTTCTTGGAGGAGGTGCTACTTCTGTGAGTCCTGAAGGGTGTCAAGGATTTAGTTATAAATGGGAAATGGAAAGGGAATTCTAGGCAAAGGGATTGTTGTATTTAAATTTCCTTTTTCAGAGTAAAGAGAAAGAATAGCAATTTTTGGAACTACAAGTGGCTTAGAATAAGTGGTATGAGGTGGGGAGGAATGGTGAGAAATATGAGCCAAGGGGTGTTAAATAAGAGCCAGATCATGTTAAGGAATGTAGACTAGATCCTGTAGCAGAGGGATCCTCTGAAGAATTTTTCCCTTTCTAAATTTTTGTCCCTTATGAAAATTTGAGATATAATTTACATATAAAATGCACAAACTTTAAGCATATAGGTTGAAGAGATTTGACACGTGCACACACCTTTGTAACCACCACCCAAATCAATATATAGAACATTTACATCACCTTCTAGAATTTTCCGTTGTGCCCCTTCCAGTCATTCTCCAGTAACCCCCTCCCCCAAGGCAACTGCTGTTCTGATCTCTGTCACCATCTCTTGGTTTTTTCCGTTCTATACTAGAATCACATGATTTTTCATATGTATGAATGAATATGATTTTTCATTCAACATGTCTGTGAAATTCATCTATGTTGTTGCATGTATCTCTAGTTCATTCCTTTTTAGTGCTGAGTAGTAGTATTTCGTTGTATGGCTCTATCACATTTTTTCTGTGCATTCACCTATTGATAGACATTTGAGTTATTTCCAGTTTGGGACTATTATAAATAAAGCTGATACGAACATTCATGTACAAGCCTTTGTATAGACATTTGTTTTCATTTTTCTTGAATAAACACCTAGCAGTGGAACTTCTGGGTAAGTATTTGTTGTAAGAAACTGCCAAACTGTTTTCCAGAGTGACTGTACCATTTTATATGCCCACCAGCAATGTATGAAAGTCCCAGTGCTCTGCATCTTCACCAATAGTTGTTATTGTCAGTATTTTTAATTAATCCACCATTCTTGTGGATGTGAAGTATGGTTTCATTGTGGTTGGTTTTTGAGTTCTTAAATTTCTTTTTAATGTTTTTTTCATCTCTTACCTTCCTGTACCACCTCACCATCACCAACTACAATTCCAGAGTTTTTCTTATACTTTTTGTGCTCCCTCTTGGGCTCAGCTCCCATGAGAGTTCTGGCAGGGGCTCTAGCACATTCTTGTGTCCTGATGGTGGCAGTAGGAGAAGGTGCTCACATATTAACTGTTCTCAAGAGTCTGATGGGAGCCTGTAAGAACTCAAGCTCCCAGAAGAGGAGGGCTGAGGAAAAACAAACTTCTGCAGACAGCAGAAATGACTCCAGCTCCCATGGGTAGTAGGAGTAGCTCAAAGTCCCTCAAGAAAGGCTGTTGATGAATATGGAACATTCATAAGTCAAGTGTTCATTAGAAAGGGACTGCTACTATATGAAGATGCTTTGAACATAGTTTCTATTTTCTCAGTAAAAACCAAAAGAAAACAATACAAAACATTGCTTAAAATGAAAGAGGTTTCCTATTCACAGTGCCCTTATTTGAGTCTCAATTAGAGATAGGAGGTAAAACTGTATCATATAATCGTAAAGACAAAAATCAGTGGCTGCTCATACAAAAAATCTAGAATTCCAGCTTGAGTTTTGTATTCATTAGCATGGCCTCCAGAGGCAAGTTGCAGAGTATGAACAAAACAGCCTTCTCGTTTAGAATATTGCTTTCCTATTGCACAAGGGAAGAGGCATCAGGAATGTTGGCCACAGCCAGGCATTTTGCTCAAGGGAAAAAAATCTAATTCTTTACACTTTATTAAGTGATTACACCCTTGTTTCCTATGGTAAAATTACATGGTAAACAGCACCTGCAGATTATAGGGATCTCAGCTGGAAACAATTCGTTAACAGTGAGACATGAGGGATATGTCCATTATTGCTAGTGACTCTCCAGATATTGCTACAAACATTTTTTCTAATATCTAAACCCACAAAATTATTGGATCCCTTTTTTTTTTACCGTGACATAGAATAAATTTAATTCATTTTCTATTTCATGGCTAATGTACTTGATTGTA
Source organism: Avahi laniger (assembly GCA_963575035.1). Classification (NCBI taxonomy): domain Eukaryota; kingdom Metazoa; phylum Chordata; class Mammalia; order Primates; family Indriidae; genus Avahi; species Avahi laniger. The sequence continues at coordinate 20,938 of CAUYSK010048012.1, forward strand.
CCAAACGATTCATAGGAAATTACTTATATAAGCCTCTTGAGGGAAAGGACCATACCTTATCCATTTTTGTATACCTAGTGCCTTGTCCTGGGCCTGGCACATAGTAGGTCCCAATAAATATCTCTCTGTTGAAAGAATAATTGGACTGTTTGTGCTGCTATAACAAAATACCTGAGACTGGGTAATTTATAAGGAACAGAAATTTATTTTCTCACAGTTATGGAGGCTGGGAAGTCCACGATCAAGGCGCTGGCAGGTTTGGTTATGTGGCTGTTCTCTGCTTCCCAGATGGCATCCTGTTGCTGCATCTTCCAGAGAGAAGGAATGCTGTGTCCTCACGTGATGGAAGGCAGAAGGTCAAGACAGCTGAACATTGCATGAAGCCTCTTTTATAAGGGCCTTAATCCCATTCATGAGGGAGGAGCTCTCATGGCCCAATTACCTCTTAAAGGCCCCAACTCTTAACGCCATCACATTGGCAACACCTAAATTTTGGCACATTCAAACCATAGTAGGCACATTCAAATCATAGCATGCATTATCACCAATCTATACCTTATGGCCAGGATTTTATTTGAACTGATAGGACCTATTTTTTGAGATCAATCATGGAAAGGTGGACTAAGGACTGAATACACTACTAGTAGGAATCAAATAAAAGGGATCCTAAGAGTGAGAGACTCTATAAGTCAGTAGTTCTTAAATTTTGGTGTGCATCAGAATCACTAGGCATGAGTGTTAAAGTGCAGAATCCCAGGCCTTTCCCTTCCCAAATTTAGGTTGAGTAAGACTGAAGTAGAATCTGACTTCTCAATTTCCTCACTAGGGCATTCTGATGCAGGGAGTCCCTAAACTACACTTTCGGAAGCTACTGTAGTGTTCATTCCTCAACCAATTCATTATCTGTAGACTGAAAAGACTTCATCCTCTTTTTTTTTTCCAGATAAAATAGGGCTCTTACATAGCTAGTGTTTTTTACTTTTTCTTCTGTCATTCTAAGAGAGAATCTGTTTATAGAAAGTGGTACTTCATCTCTCTCAAAAGGAGGCAGATATAAACCAGGCTTTCTGAAAATCAGTAAATCACCTATTTTTTAAAAAAGATTGGTCTTTCAATGCTGTTGAATACATAATCTATTTTTCTTATTGCAACCCCTGCCATCACTAGCACCATCCATCAGCAATCAGCTGGGACCTTCAAATAAATTAAAAGCATTGATGTCCTGAAACATTCAACAAAGTCTCTAAGTGATTCCACTATAGCAAGATATGAGCATCCCATTACCAATGAGTGAAAGTAGGTTTGACTAAACTAGCTTGATGGGTATATCATGGATATAAAATGAATATGAAAGGTGGCATTGAATACACTTCTAATCTTAAAAGAACCCTTAATTCAACATGCTCTTATTATCAACAAAAGGTCTGGAGAGAGCCATTCAGGGTGGTGGTGTCTGCTGAACAAATATTGAGTACTTACCATATGGAGGGCACTGAACTACACACTGTCTTTAACATATACGGATAAACAACATGCAAATAATCCTGAGTTTTTGTGTAGTGTAGTCATAGCACTACATAACATGAGGTAGTAAGGTTTTAGCATGACAAGAAGGAAAGCACAGTATGTGCTAGTTGCTGAACAGAGTGTGCCAGCTCCTCGGAGTGAGCAAACAAGAACATTCAACATTGATCACAGCATTCCATGGGAGCAGCCACCAACGGAGTGGGGGTGGAAGTGGCAGCAATCAGCCCAAATGCCAAACGAAATTGGCATCTTGGACATCTGTGATATGAGTGCCAGGGATGGTCAACCCCTGTTGCAGATATGTCAGAGGATGACTTAAATTATGTAGTAAGCCTAAACATGGAAGTTAAATACAACCAACATTTTCCATCACATGGAGCTAAAATCCGTCACTGAATCCTGTTTCCTATGCGGTTTGACTTAAAAATCACTGCCCAATAATGCAAATGACTGTAAAGTAGAAAGCAAAATAAAAAAGAACAGCATCTTTGCCTGAGGATATTACCATAGGGCGGCATCAGTGAGAAATTGTACTATAGACCAGCTCAATCTTGGCTTTCTTTAGCTCTCATTTTTGGGCTATACAGATTATCTAACATTTATCAAATAACACCTTATATATTTTAATACTAATTTTTCTTCTGCCATAGGTAGTAAGCTACTCAAAGGTAGGCATATTTATGAGTTCAGAATTGGTATGGGCTTGTCCTCTGGACAGGGTGAAATCTATTTAAGATGCACATCAGTTATTAGAAACACATAAAGGACAAAATTCAAAGGACAAAATGGACCCCTGCTCTGACTTTCTATTTCCTAGGTTCAGTTTTATTTCTAACACCCAGAACAGAAGTGGATAAACAAAAGCTTACTGAACTGATTTTTATCAATGGACAATATAAGTTGTGTCCAGCTTTTGTATGGCTTTGAAATTCACACCGGCCACAGGTATCACATCTACCTTGTTGAATTGTTTTATTGTCAGATTCAGAGTTGTGCTTAATGTGAAATGGCAAGAGAGGACCACCACTACTGAGATTCTGGAAGTCAGCTGGTCTATCAGCATTAAAGCCATGTTCCTTGCTAGCATGTGTAGAGATGCAATGGCAGAAGGATACCCAAACATTTTTGGTATGGTGAGCTTTGTGGCATAATCACAAGCAGGGGAGGCATAAGAAATACTCTAAAGGATGCACTAAAGCATAGCTTCAAATAACAGGACATAGCTGTGGGTTGCTAGGGAAAACAGAAGCAGAGACCAACTTGGAATGCAACAATATGGAATTTAGAAACTCTTTTTGAGCAAAGGCTTTCAGCTGACCACAAGTCAAACACAGAAATACAGACAGTGACAGGCTCTACAAACAGCAGCTGCAGCCACAAATCGAAAAGCAGTTTGTATGTTATGTCATATGGAAAGGACTTTTGGTTGAAGATTTAGTCTTTGCTCCCCATGAGTGCGGGTGAAATCAGTAGTGACATCTTTGAATAAGAGGAAGGGCAGCAATATATACTGGATGTCACTGCCTTCCCTTGGGAGTGTCTGCTTATCAAATTTGTAATTCCTCATACTTCTAAGGAGAATGGTGCTTTGGCACATAAGGAGAAAAAATATACTTCCACTTATAATACCTGGAAATCACTAAAGGCTATCATTTGTGAGTAGAATCAGCTTATAAATTAGATGAACTCTGTATTCAGAAAATATTAGCTCAAATGCATCTTCTTAATTATGAATTCTTAAATGGCTCTTGAAAATTTTATAATGATGCTGCAGTTTACCTTTATAAAGCTGGACTAATGCAGGTTAGAGTAGCATTATGACTAAAATGAGACTGCCTGTGCAATCCATTTAAACAAGGGTATTTTCCCTTTGTCCAAAATTTTACTGTCAATAGCATTCTATTATACAAAATCTGTTCTGTTCCCAATGGAAACCTAAACCACATAAACTACCCCTAAGCCATATCTGACTACAACATTCAAGATCAAGTACAGAGGAAAGAGAAAAGTGAGGTAGCTAGTAAAAAGAGAGTTGCAATAGTCAGAACATGGGGGAGGGGAATGGGATACGAGTAAGAAGCAAATTAAGAAACAGATGACTACTGATTCTTACAGGGAAAAAGTGTTCCTAACACTGTAGAAAAATTAAGCAAATGAGAAGGACTTTAGGGAAAAATGACTTATATTCAGTTTAAGTTAATAGCGAAATATGTTGTAGACTAGAGTTCAGCTGTTATAATGAGGACTCAGATGATGAAGGAAAGGCTAGAAACAATGATTCAAACAAGTCCATGGGATTGGGTAGATGGCAAGGATATGGACATAGGTATGTGGCCAGTGGATCATCCAGGACTGGCTCACAGCAATGTGAGCATAGAAAGTGAATCTCAGAGACCAGTATATAAGTTCAGAGGGAAAAGTCAGGCAGGATAGGATATAAGTACAGTAGGTTAAAAGTGATCCATGTAACCTAAAATATTTGTGCCCCTGTAATATTTTTCAATAAAAAAGTTCAGTAGGTTGAATTCAAAGAACAGTCTAAGATACAGGCATCTTAGCAGCAGGCAGGTTAATCAGTGGTGATATAATCAGTAAAGATTCAGCCCACAATATATGCCTCTAACAAACCTGAGGATTGGGAAAAAGAGTACAGGGCCTGGGATACAAGTTCAGAATTTTCCACACTGTAAAACTAGCATCACCAAGGGAATAAAAGGACTGGCAAGAAAATTGCAAGACTAGGAAGATAATTTCACTGTGAGATTAGATAAATCCAAAGTTGCAATGCTGTTCTCAGTTAACTTGGCATTTTAGTGCTTCTTGTGTCCAAGCATGGCCAGGGTTTCCATTTTGAGGTAAAGACAAAATAATTCATTATGTGACAAATTGGCAGACCAATACTGTTTCAGTAGCTGTAAAACTGAGAGACTTTTTTTTCAATGTAACTGTTGATTAGAATCCAGCATTAGGGTATTTCCATGAAAATGTCATTTTCTCAGAGGAAAATTCCTGACTCTTGCTTATGACCATGACAGTGAGTAAAGAAAGCTTCACGCTGAGTATTGTCTCATAAATCTTTCCCATAGTATCTCAACAGAGCTACCGATTCAAAAAGAAATTAGGATAAAATATAAACCAATGAAATGAACTATAGCAAAACACTCAATTCATTAGAGTCGATTTCACGCATATCTGTTGTTTCATTGTTAGTTTTAGGGACTAAAGCCATCTTTCTATGGAGCAATAGAGAATTAAATTTTATCAGTATCTTCTAATGTCTTACACAGAGCTTTAACCCTAAGGAATCCTCTAATTTCTACTAATGGGTAAACAAATTAGGTTTGTCCAGTTTATAGTTAATTGTTCCTAATTATATTAATAAATATTTTCCTCCAAATCCACAGAAAGCTCATACACTTTAAAATTTAATAAGTATATAGACATCGGGACCAAGGTAGCTGACTAAACAAACAATTTTAGCTCCCCTTTTTCCCAAGATCCCATTAAAATGACATGAAATAAAAAAGATACGATGAAGAGAATAATAGGGAGAATCAGCAGAAAAGAGATTCCAATATGTTTCTGAGACACAGGAAGTAGATAGGATGCTGACTGATAAAGATGGGCAGATAAAGTGACAGAGGGGGCTTACAGCCCTGGGGGAACGCTGGGCTGCCCTGTGGGATCACAGAGAAGCTTGAAAATTGGAAATACCAAGTAAGGTAGTGGGTGAGAATGAATGGTGAGAAATTCATCAAATATATGTGTATTAAATAATCATCTGCTTCCCCTATGTATAGAACCCCTAGTATTCAGGCATTTATTCTCAATGCAAAAACAAAAATCAGAAGGATCTTCTCTGAAGAGATTGAATAAATTGTCTAAGAAGAACTGAGGTAGCTAATGCGGGCATCAGTGCCCTAAAGCAAAGACCTCTATACGCTGGAGTTTAGAGGTCCTCCAGCATAATGGCTCTACATATATGGGTGTCGCTTATTGACTTGCAGGCCTCTTATTTGGGGCAGCGAGGCATTTTGCTCAACCCCTAGACACATTGTGTAATTTCAGAACAACAAAAATAAAGAGAAACTTGTTATAGCTCCCAGAGAGGAAAAACATTAACAGTTAAAGATGGATTGGGCATCTCATCAGTAACACTGGCTCTTGTAGAGAACAATAGAGGAATGCCTTCAAGGTTCTGAGGATAAATTGCTTTGAACCTATCATTTTGTTCCCAACCAAATACCAATCAAGTCTGATGACAAAAGAAGACATTTTCAGATTCCAAAGTCTCAAACTACACCTTTCACATCCCCTTTCTCTACTGAAGAATATACTCCAGCAAAATGAGAACGTAAAGAAAGACATAGATATATGCTGGATTCTGGACACAGTGAATCTAAAACTAGAGACTAATAAAAGTAAGCCCAAGGACAAGAGCTGCATGGCAGACCTAAGAAGCATTCAGTCTAAATAGAAATAAGGAGGGCTCCAATATGGAGGCATCTAAGAAAAAGAGGGGGAGAGGGTCTCACAATTTTATCCATTTTTAAGAAATTAGTGGTCGGGCGCAGTGGCTCACACCTGTAATCCTAGCACTCTGGGAGGCCGAGGTGGGCGGATTGTTTGAGCTTGGGAGTTCGAGACCAGCCTGAGTAAGAGAGAGACCCCGTCTCTACTAAAAATAGAAAGAAATTATCTGAAAAACTAAATATATATATATATATATATGAATTAGCCGCGCATGCCTGTAGTCCCAGCTACTTGGGAGGCTGAGGCAGAAGGATTGCTTCAGCCCAGGAGTTTGAGGTTGATGTGAGCTAGGCTGACACCACCGCACTCACTCTAGCCCGGGCAGCAAAGTGAGACTTTGTTTCAAAAAAAAAAAAAAAAAAAGGGCTGATAACTAAAATCTATATAGAACTCAGGAAAATCAGCAAGAAAAAATGAAAGTTGGTTTTTTTAAATCATGAATTGGTGTTGGATTTTGTTAAACACTTTGTATCAATTGGTATGATGCAGACAAAGTCTCTCATTTTAGGGAAATTTTGTTTTATACACACGCACACAGATATTATACATATATATATATATTATTTTTTTAATATAATGAAGTATTTTCCTTTAATCGTGAGTAGAATCTACACTCCAGGAAGAGGCATCCTGGACACTGGCAGACCACTGCCAGTCTGTGAAGCATGAAGCACAGCCCTATGTGAAGAAGTAGAGAATGACTGATAAACAATCAGCAACTAAGAGTAGCTTCTTGGGGTAGTCGGCTAACCTCAGAATCATGTCAATCAGGCATTAAGCATGCAATTAGACATACCCAGGCTTCAAAGCTTGTATGTTTGCCTAAGGACCTAAATTATCATTTGCTCACTCTCTGATTACCCTAGCTCCAGGATGAGTCAAGTTCTACCTAGCACTGCCAAAAAACAGCAAGAATGCTTTTTAATAGCTTTAAACAAGTTTTTAAATTTCTTTGGCAAATCAAGTCAGCTGTACGGTATCTTGTTGGGGTCTTAAATTGAGATGGAAATGGGACCACGCAGAGCCAAGTTCTAAGCAATAAATAATTATGTTAGTACTGAAATCCTTGAGCACTTGCCAGTCACAATTTTCATTTTGACTTGTACTAATGGTAACTGTTGAAATAGTAATCAGCGACGTCATCTCTTATCAGCTGGTACCAAGTTGTGTGGAAAGTGCTGCCATATCATGGTTGAAAAGTGATTAGAAATGTTTTGCATTATTTCTTGCCAATAAAGGTGAAATTCTGTTATGACAAATACTTTTAACACACAATGTAAACTTTTGTAGAATGAAGAAATATCTAAGTATAAATTGGTAGCACATTTATTTTTAACAACATTCAATAGAGATCAAAGTAACCAAAGCATTTGAATCACCAAAGAGTTCGTTTTTCGTAAAGAATATTATGCTACCAAAACTTTTCTATGAGTTCTTAGTTTAATGTTTTCCAACTATTTAATAATTTAACCTATACTCACTTTAATAAATGTTGAACTTTTCATGCAGTCTCTCTTTCTGATGGCAACCTCTTTCCTAAGGAAGTATTCCTGATTTACAATTATCTGGTATGTAACCACATCAGCCAAATGGACTTTATCAAATTTTACTTTTTGTATTTTGTGTTATGAGAACAGTAGTTTTTTGTTTCCAAGAAGAATAAAAATATGATAAGCATTCTCTTCATTTTAAAAATCATTGCCTCAGTGTTTATATGGGTTTCACTCATAGTTACTACCACCTTTCACTTCTATTGCTCCCCATAGATATAGCATTTATCTGAATAAATTTACTCAAATGGTTCTAAATCCACTCACCCACGGCCAAATGCGAAATAATGCATGCATTTCCATAAACCCCCACATCATTCCTTGAATGATTGACAAATTACTGTGGAATGCAAAAGAGACTATGCAATGCAATAGGAATACAAATACCAGTAATATATGGCCCTTGCCCTCTATAAAGTCACAGTTTAGTATGATGTCTCTTAACCAGAGGCAAGTATCACAATTACTTGGAGAGTCTTTTGAAAATAGAAATGAGGAGTACTGAGGCCACCAGCTAGGGAGATGACATCTGAAGTGGCTTCTGAAGGTCTGGTAGTTTGCTAGATAGAGATGGAACTGAAGAAGTATCCTAGGCAGAGGGAAAAGCATGTACAAAAGTATTAAAACCTGCCACTTACCTCTCAATTTTCTCATAAAAACGGGAATAACAATCACTTCATGGGGTTGTTTTGAGTATTAAGTGAGAACACATATAAAAGTGCCTGGCGTATTGCAGATGTTCAGTCGTTGTTAGTTGTATTCGTCCCCATTAACATTTAAAATAGAATTGGTTTAATCAATTAATTTTTTTCACCTAGTGTGATCCCAAAGGAATGGCATATAGAGTAGATAAAATGCAATCGAGATTGAAGGGAGAAACAAGTTTGCAGCTTGGAAGAGACAGGGGCAACATGGCAGCATCAGGTATGTTCGGAGAGGGGGACTTATGTTACTGTTAAAGGGCAATCGAAATCAGATACAACTAACAGTTTTGGAAGAAATTATATTAATATATCTGCTAGTCACATTGGGATAGGAAAAAAGATTAAAATCACTCTGGTTATCTGGTTCTAAAGCAAGAAGAAGTCATGCTGCATATATATTCTGAGTGTATTTTAGTCTCTCTCACTGATGTTTTCATGTTTAGGTGGCAAGAACAGAAAGTGGTATGTGTGTGTGTGGTGATGGTAGTGAGGGAGTGGAGAATAAAATGAAGTCCTAGATACATCTGGAAAAACAATGATCTTATAGGCATCTTTCTTATCAATAAAACTCCCTCCACTGTCTGCACAACAATCACATAGGATTCACTCTCTGCCATAGGTGACTTAGCATTCAGTTTAGCAGATGCTTCCTTTGCCTTTGTTACAGCAAATTAGTATAGAAGTATAAATCTACACATTTTTTTGAAAAGTTGCAACCTTTTCCAATATAAATGAAGTCTAATGCTTTATAAGCATTTGCTCCCACAATTAAAATAAAGGGAGAATTGGTAAAACTAAAACTATTGTCTAAAACATTCATAAATTGTAACCAAAGGTGGGCAAGGTTGTCATTAGTGAAATGCAAATTAAGACAACAATGAGATATCACTACCTGGCATTTAGAAAGGCTAAGTTTAAAAAAACACAACAATAACAATTGTTGGCAAGAATACACAGTGCTAGGGACCTTCATTCATTACTGGTGAGAATGCAAAAATGTTAAGTCACTTTGGAAGACAGTTTGGCAGTTTCTTACAAAGCTAAACATAGTCTTACCATATGATCTAGCAATCACACTCCTTGGTATTTACCCAACTTGTTTGAAACTTATGACCATACAAAAACCTGCATACAAGTGTTTATACCAGCTTTATTCATAGTCACCAAAAACTAGAAGCAAGCATGATGTCACTTAATAGATGAATGGATAAACAAACTGTGGTACATACATATAATAGAATACTATTCAATGATAAAATAGGAATGAGCTATCAAGCTACACAAAGACATGACATGGATAAATCAAAAATATGTATCGCTAAGTGAAAGAAACCAGTTGGAAAGTCTACATACTTCATTATTCCGTTTATGTAACATTTTGGAAAAGGCAAAACTATAGAGATGGTAAATAGTTGATCAGCGGTTGTGAGAGGTTTATGGAGGAGAAGAGAGGGTTGAACAGGTAGTAAACAGGAAATTTTTTAGGGTGGTAAAACTATTGTATATGATACTATAATGGTAGATGTATGACACTATACATGACCACAGAACCTTACAGCCCAAAGAGTGAATCTTAATATATGCAAAATTTTTAAAAAATCATTTAAGAAATCATCAGGGAATCAATCTTGGGATGGGGTGCTGAATTTGACAAAAGAATCTAATTATACTATATATGTATCAAACGACTTCAATAAAGGGGGGGGGAAGGACTGACCTAAGTAACTTTGGAAATGAGTAGAGTTTGTGAGACTAAAGACAAAAGGAACTATAGATAAGCATGTACTTTATTTGATAAAGTTGCCCTATGGAAGTAGGAGTTAAGTCTGAAACCACTATACATGTGTATTAGAATTGGATGATCAAGTGAATGGATGGTAGATGGCAATAGGAGGGTACAGGCAAGCAAGGAAGAAGGCTAGAATGATCCATATGGTAATGGATTAGAGTTGAAGATATCAGTATGAACTCGTGTTTAGCTTAGCATACATACAGATGGTTACTTATATAAGTATTTATAGATATGTGTATATATACATGGACTAGTATACACACATATATTTTCTTCCTCTGCCAGCTGAGAAGGCCTAGAAGTAATGACACCCAGTAGCAATGAGCACAATTAACACTCAGATTTTGTTCTCTAATACCATTCTTCAATAAAGGGAACCAGAAATCCTTGGAGAATTGGTTAATTATAGGACTGACTGGGGCAGGACATATACATATGAGCCATAGTATCTTGTAGCACCATAAAGTTAAGAAGTGTTCAATAAAAGCCCACAAGGATAGGGGTACATCAAACTGAAAGAGCTCCCAATGACCACAGATGGGATAATTTGGAAAACAAAGTAGTACTGGACTCTAACCCCAGGTATAAAATAAATATCTATATATCCATACTTATATAAATAAATTACTCAAAAAATAAATGGGTGAAATATACAATCAACCATGCAGAAGAATTCCAAATAGTTTATGTAGATCCTTAATCCTCAAGGAGGTAGAGCATAATTTCCCACTCCTTAAGCATGGACTGTGCATCATGACTTCCTTGCAAAGAGTACAGTGTGAAAAGGGAAAATAAGTTTACAGAAGAGAAATCTGACAAATACTACCTTGGCCAGGTGACCAAGATTACCATTGATAGTGATAAGTCATGTTGATATTAATAGTATATACTTTTGGTATGATGCATTCACAAAAGCATTTTATCTCTGTGATCTTCCTTCCAAAAGCCCATAACCCCAGTCTAATCATGAGAAAAACATCAGACAAAATCCTAATTAAGGTACATTCTACAAAATACCTAACCAGTACTCCTCAAAACTGTTAAGGTCATTGAAAATAAGGAAAGTCTGAAAAAACTGCCACAGTTAAGAGTAAACTAAGGAGACTTGATGACTATATGTAATGTGGCATCCTGGATGGGATCTTGGAATAGAAAAAGGACATTTGGTAAAAACTAAGGAAATGTGAATAAAGTATGAATTTAGTTAATAATGTACCAATATTATTAAATAGTTCATTTGATGTGACAAATATATCATACTAATATATTAATAATAAGAGACACTGGGGATGGGGTATATGAGAACTCTGTACTATCTCCACAATTTTTCTGTAAATCTAAAGCTATTCTAAAATAAAAAGTTTAAAAGAATAAAAAGTTTATTTTTTAAAGTTTATTTAAAAATATTGCATTAAGATATCATTTATCTAGGAAAAAAGGTTGACAAGGAAGTATAAAATATAAGATAAAACCAGAATTTGTCAATGCGATGGTAAAGGAAAAAAATGACATTTCCAGAATGGGATCACCCTATGAAGATTCCCAACACAAAGGAAAAGGAGAAAAGTATGCATACAAAAGAAGCTGCTTTCACTGCAGTGACATGCAAAATCTTATCTGGCAAGGTTAAATAGCAATGCTCTGGAATGTCATGATAGCACAATAGGAATTAGCCAAATAACTTAGCCTGCAGTTACCCACAGACTAATTTGTTTTCTGAAGAACCACATTCCAAAGTTTACACAAATCATGAAGCCTACATAGATTTATTTTAGTGTCTTTTTTTCTTGCAATAATGCTAAAATTGAACTTTTCTAGACATGAAATGCAATTCGAAAGTTTATTATTAGAGATTCCAAACACAGACACTATGATTTCTGATTTGTTTATAATTCCATGCAGGATCCAAGATTTTCTTACCTTCAAATTTGATCCCTTATTCTGGTGCTTTAGAGTTAAATTCACAGTAAATCCAAAAGGAAGGGCTTTTGTATGGCCACTAATGGAATTAAACTGAAAGACTCACCAGCACTAATAAAGACAAAATTATGTAGACCTGTGTGCTAGGCTAGACTTGAACTGTACCGTAATAATGTAAAATGCAGGACCGTTGGAGAGGGTGAGGGGAGGAGGGAGCTCGATGACATCAAATGATTATTTCACACCACATACTTGTTAATCTGGATGAGACTAGGGTTATAAGTATCTGCTAGTGTCTGTCTCCTTGAGAAACAAGTTGGCAGTCTTATGGTTCTGAGTTTCCCTGAAATATTTATTCTGTTATTCCCTTGGGTAATTATAGCTTATTAGCCTTAGTTATATTCTCATGTTGCATAGTAAATTATTCTCCTCTCTCCTTGGTGTTTACACCCTTCAGACACTTGCATCCCCACCCCCTTCCCCCTTAGTCATTACTTAGCTAAATTGTATAGACAGAATTCTTTTAATCTTTGCTCATAAATCAATCCCTCTGGCCTCTTAATCATTTTTGTTACTCTTCTCTGAACTCCCTCCAATTAATCTATATCTTTTCAGTTAATGAGTTTGGAGGAGCTGAATAACCCAGGTGTGATCCTAGTTATGTTTGGTGTCTATGTGTTTGTAAATGCACCCAAAAGTCTTTTGTAATGGGGATAAAAAATGCAATAAATTAATAGTGGCTTTTCTGCCTCATTTTTAGTACTCCAAATTGGTTAATTATCTAACAGCTATGGATTGTCATCATCAATGGCCATTTCTTAAGTTTCAACTCCCACTAGACTACAAAATCTATTATAGTTCCTGCTGACAGGATACTTTCAGTATCTGTCAAAAGTAAGTCTATTCAGATTGAATCCAACCAGTTACTTTCGAAAGAATCCTGTTTAATTCTTCTAGAGATCCTTTTCAAAGCAGGGTATGTGTACAGATACCACCAGAGTTGACTACCTTTATGTGAGAAACTAAGACGGAGTTTAGAAAACTGAAAGGAAATTTAACTCACTTGACTGCTACAAGAGTGAAAGTTCTCTTTTTAGGAAAAAGGTAATATATTTTTTAGAGAACTGTCACTTCACATTAAGGCAGATTATTTCAGAATAATGGTTTTTTTTTTTCAGAGAGTTCAAGTTACCTTTCATTTTCAATAGGTATTCGGCTTCCTTTAGCAGAAAGGATGGATTAGTCTACTCTTGATTCTGGGAAATAATTCAGTTTAGGGATAATTTATCACAATAACTACTTAACATCATTAATTCCCTTCCATTTCCTTCTTGCTGATATTCCTTTGCCTTTTTCAATGTTGTTTCACCTATGAGAAGGTATACAGTTAGTTAACGAATGGTTACTAAGCATCTACATTGTGCATAACTTTGTAAATTATTAATACCAGACACAGAATAATATATAAAAAAAGAACCTCAAAATATATTTTATATTTGCATAGGAGTCTATGATCTTTTGGAGGTAGTAAAACATCAGCCATATGGAAACCTGAGATTGACTTAAAACATATTATATTAAAAATGCTATTGTGAAAAAATTGAAAACCTAAGTAGTAGAGGAATTTGGAATAAAGGGCTGATTAGCATAAAATAGAGTTAATCTGGGATGAGTTGAGGGAGATGAAAAGTGAAATTAATCAACTTTCCTCCTCTGGCATGTAGTTTCTGATGAAGAAATGTGTTCAAATAATAGATGAAGGAAGGTTTGAGGATTATCTGTGGATATTTATCTATGATATTCCTTTATCTATTAATACACACTAGGAGTTGGGCCTTATAAGCTTACTGTGGTTCTGAAATATTGTCTTGGTTTTGAGTTCAAATACCTTAATATACATGGGATCAAATATGTAAATGCAAACATAACTCAGTGGGGAAAGGCAAAACATTTTCTGTAAGCAGAAATCACGTCTTGATTCATTTATAAGAGTTCTTTGAGGAAATAAATAAGGATGTGGCCAATGTGAAACCAATGGATGCAATTTATTTGGGTTTCAAGTTTTTGTCAAGGTCATACACCAAATACTGCTTAAAAATGAATTAGTACAGAAGTTGTGGGACCAGGAGAACAATTTTAAGGATAGCAAACAAAGGAGACTGATCTATCTAAAAAATGTAATGATGAGCACTCCCCAGATCTGTATTAATACTGATGACTATCATTTACTGAGTTCTTATAATGCACCAGGCACCATACTATGCACTTTTAAACAGTGATTCTCAAAATTTTTAATGAAAGTACCCATAAGAGCAGAAGAGACTGATGCTACTAATGTCTGGAAGTATGTATCAAAATAGAAAATTTCTTTGGTTTATCTTTAAAATTCACATTAACTTTGTATTCTACTTTATAATAAATACATTTAACTTTAAAATAATGTTTAGATCACTTATCATTGATAGAAATAGGCATAAAAGGAAAATGGTTCATGTTTATTCTGTGGCCTCTCTGTAACCCCAGCCTTGCATGTCTGATCTCATTTAATTCTTACACCAGTATTCTGAAGTAATTATTCCCATTTTGTAGATGTAGACATGGGGGCCCACAAAGAGTATCAAACTCAGGTGTATCTCCCTTGAAAGTCTGTACTTATGGTATCCTGCATCACTATTGAGACTGAAGAATTAACTAATTAGAAAAGAAGGTGAAGACTATCTTGTTTAACAATTTCATTTTATTTGTGAGAAAACTGAGGCCAAGAGAGGACAAGGAAGCCACACAACTTAGTAGCACAACTGGGATCAAAGTCTAAATCTTCATCTGGAAGGTCTTCTCTGCCCTCCCCCACCCAAACAGGTTAGGTGCTGCAGTTATGAGCTCCCATAGCACCCTGCACTTCCATCCACCTCTATACTTAATTTTCATTCTATTATTGCTTGTTTAGTTGTCTGACTTCTCTAATAGACCACAAAAGCCCTAGGAGGGCAAGGACTATGTCTGTTTTGCTCATTATTGTATCTTTAGTACCCAGCAAAGTGACTAGTGCAGAGCAGGCACCCAGAAAACAGTTTTTACATACAGGTACACCTGTTGTGATGCTTTTTATTCATAATATCACACAGTCTATCTTAACAGTTTTGCTAGTGACCTGGAAGAATATGGGCTTAAGACTGTAGATGACAAAATTCCCTCCATATAAGATGCTACAACAAAAGGGAAACATTACCAATAAAAAGGCCTAATGAGACTTAAGAAAGGGCAGAAAAGGTAAACATTCATATGAGGGTGAATAAGGTAACATATTTAGGAGGAGAATAATGTGAATTATGTAAGCTCACAGTCTCTGAGCTTCTACTGTTAACACAGAAATGTTATCTAAGCGCCTCATAAACTATTCCATGAAGATGTTGCTAGGCATCATTCAGAAAGGTCATTGGAAAGAAAAGCAAGAGGCACTTTCTTCTTTTTATGCAATGAAACCCACTGCTGGAAAATAGTGGGAACCTAAAAAAGACTAGCAGGAAGTTGGAAAATGTTTAGTGGACATCTACAGGGAAAAGTAATTAAGGTGATAGGAGGAATAGGTATTACATAAGGAGAGACAAAAGAGTCAGGACTCGCCCATCTGGGAGAATAATGCCTGAGGAAGAATATTACTGATATTTAAAGGATAAAACATTATAGCTAGATAGAAGGAATAAGTTCTAGTATTCTATACTATTATAGAATGACTATAGTTAGCAATAATGTATTATATAGTTCCAAATAGCTAGAAGGAGAATATTGAATAATCTAAACACGAAGAAATGATAAATGTTTGAGATTATGAATATGCTAATTACCTTGATCTGATCACTGATATATGTATCAATATATCTCTATATACCCTATAAATATATACAATTATTATATGTCAATTAAAAAATAAAATTAAAAGGTAAATCAGAAAAACAGTAACATATAGAGATGCTCTAGATTTGGAGCCAGAAAACTTATATTTAAACTATAGCTCTATTACTTTATAGCCATGTGACATTGGAAAGATCACTTAACCCTTCTGAGCCTCAGTATTCTCTTGTATAATAAAATGTATAAGTAGATACATTGTAGAATGGTTACACTTCTGGTCATGGCCAAGTAAGCTCCTGTCAGATCAATCCTCTTGTAGATAATAACTGTATATAGGCATACCTTGTCTTATTGTGCTTTGCTTTAACACAACTTGCAGATATTGCATTTTTTAAGAAATTGGAGGTTTGTGGCAATCCTGCTTCAAGCAAGTCTACTGGCACCATTTTTCCAATAGCATATGCTCACTTCATGTCTCTGTGTTACATTTTGGTAATTCTTGTAATATTTCAACTTTTTCTTTATTACTATATCTATTATGGTGATCTGTGATCAGTGACCTTTGATGTTCTTTTGTAATTGTTTGGGAGTACCATGAACTGAATCCATAGAAGATGACAAATATGTACAATAATGGAGAAATATTTTGTGTACGTGTTCTGACTGTTATACCAACCAGCTGTTCCTCAGTCTCTCTCTCCCTCTTCTTGAGCCTCACTGTTATCTGAGACACGACAACATTGAAATTAGGCCAATTATTAACCCTACACTGGCCTCTAAGTATCCAAGTGAAAGGAAGACTGGCAAATCTCTCATTCTAAATCAAAAGCTAGAAATATTTAAGCTTAGTGAGGAAGGCATTTTGAAAGCTGAGACAGGCCAAAAGCTAGGCTTTTTGTGCCAAATTTAGCCAAATTGTGAATGCAAAGGAAAAGTTCGTGAAGGTACTACTCCAATGAATACATGAATGATAAGAAAGTGAAACAGCCTCATTGCTGATATGGAGAAAGTTTTAGAGGTCTGGAAAGAAGATCAAACCAGCCACAACATTCCCTTAAGCCAAAGCCTAATTCAGAGCAAGGCCCTAACTCTCTTCAGCTCTATGAAGGCTGAGAGAGGTGAGAAAAAAGTTTGAAGCTAGCAGAGCTTGGTTCTTGTGGTTTAATGAAAGAAGCCATTTCTACAACATAAAAGTACAGGGTGAAGCAGCAAGTATGGATGTAGAAGCTGCAGCAAGTTATCCAGAAGATCTAGCTAAGATAATTGATGAAGGTGGGTACACTAAACAATAGATTTTTAATGTGGATGAAACAGACTTCTATTGGAAGAAGATGCCATCTAGGACTTTCATTGCTAGAGAGAAGTCAATGCCTGGCTTCAAAGCTTCAAAGGACTGACTTTCTTATTAGGGGCTAATGCAGCTGGTGACTTTAAGTTGAAGCCAATGCTCATTTGCCATTCTGAAAATCCCAGGGGCACTTGAGAATTATGCTAAATATACTTTGCCTGTGCTCTAGAAATGGAACAACAAAGCCTGGATGACAGATCTTCTCACAACATTATTTGTTTACTGAATATTTTAACCCCATTGTTGAGACCTACCACTCAGAAGAAAAGATTCCTTTCAAAATATTACTGCTCAATGACAATGCACCTGGTCACCCAAGAGCTCTGATGGAGATGCACATGGCTATTAACGTTGTTTTCATGCCCATTAACACAACATCTCTTCTGCAGCCAGTGGATCAAGGTCTAATCTGGTTTTTAAGTCTTATTATTTAAGAAATACATTTCATAAAGCTATAGGTGCCATATATAGTGATTCCTCTGATGGAGCTGGGCAAAGTAAATACAGAACTTTCTGTGAAGGACTGACCATTCTAGATGTCATTAAGAATATCTGTGATCCATGGGAGCAGGTCAAAATTATCAACATTGATAGGATCTTAGAAGTTGATTCCAATCCCCATGGATGACTTTGAGGGGTTCAAGACTTCAGTGGAGGAAGCAATTGCAGATGTGGTGGGAATAGCAAGAGTATTAGAATCAGAAGCAGAGCCTAAAGATGTGACTAATTTGTGGCAATTTCATGATAAAAGTTTAATGGATGAGGAGTTGTTTCTTATGGATAAGCAAAGAATGTGGTTTCTTGAAATGGAGTCTATTCCTGGTGAAGATGCTGTGAACACTGTTGAAATGACAACAAATGATTTAGAATATTACATAAATTTAGTTGATAAAGCAGTAGCAGGGTTTAATAGGATTAACTGTAATTTTGAAAGAAGTTCTACTGTGGGTAAAATGCTGTCAATTAGCATTGTATGCTATAGAGGAATCTTTCATGAAGGGAAGAGTAAATTAATCTGGCAAACTTCATTGTTGTCTTATTTTAAGAAATTGCCACAGCCACCCCAACCTTCAGCAATCACTGCCCTGATCAGTCAGCAGCCATCAACATTTAGGGAAGACCTTCCACTAGCACAAAGATCATGAATTGCTGAAGGCTCAGATGATCATTAGCATTTTTTAGCAATAAAGTATTTTTAAATTAAAGTAGGCATATTTTTAGATATAATGCTATTGTACACTTAATAGACTACAGTATAGTACAGACGTAGCTTTTATATGTACCAGGAAATTCAAAAATTCATGTCTCACTTTATTATGATACTCACTTTATTGTGGTTGTCTGGAACCAGACTGGCAATATCTCTGAGGTATGCTTATACTTTGGATAAAATAGGAAAAAAAAACTATTTGAAGCCACTGGATAATAAGCAAATGCAGGCAGATAGAAGACAGGAGAGGGGAGCTGATATTTAAAAGAAAGGAACTAAGTGAATTTCCTATTTTTAAGAAGGGCTTTTAGCATCTCATGGGGTATACAGAACTCAAAAATTTGTGTTCTCACTGGCTTAAAGAACTTGAGGACAGAGTTCAAGGGCAACCACGGTCATTGGAAAGGAAAGGGGAAATCTTGGAAAGGGCAGAGCCAGAAGGGGATCCCAAATTCTGCATATAAATTCTGTCTGGATCTCTGGCTGACACTTGAATTGTGCCATGTGTGGGGCAGACTACAGGAAGCCCAGCTAAACATAAAAGTTCTGAACTTAGATTTGAGCTGGCTACAACTGCAGAGGAGACAGGGTTTACAATTTGAGTAGAGCCAAGGTAAATGCTTGCTTAAATAATAATACTCTTTAGAAAAATGTAACAGAATCCAGAGGTTCTGTAACACAATCTTCTATAGTATCCAGTATACAATCCATTATACAGTATGTTTTTTCACATTCAACATATTAAAAAAACTGGGAAGTGTTACTCATTCTCAACAGAAAAGACCATCAACAGAGACCAATTCTGAAATGCTACATATTAATTCATTGAAATCAGCAGACAAGATTTGAAGGCAGCTACTGTAACTATGCTGAAGGATATAAAGGAAAATATATCTGCCATGAATTAAAAACAGGAAATCTCAACAAAGAAATAGTAATTATAAAAAATCAAACAAAAAATTCAAAATAGAAAAATCCATTATCTGAAATAAAGATTCACTCTATGGACTTAACAGCAGAATGGAAATGACAAAATAGTCAGTGAACTTGGTGACAGATCCACAGAAATTGTCCGATAGAGTAAAAAGATTAGAAAAAAATAAGCAGAGCCTCAGAGACACGTGAGATGATAGCAAAGGTCTAACACGTATGTAATTGAAATCTTAGGAGAGGAGAGACAAAATGGGACAGGAATATATTTGAAGAAATGGTTAAAATTTCCCCAAATTTGGTCAAAGACATAAATTTATAGGTTCAAAGATTCAAGAAGTATAGTAAACCCCTAGCAAGATTAAAACACACCCACCCATGCAAATCTACCTAGGCACATCATAAACAACCTGCTAAAAACCAAAGTTAAGACCTGTGAAGAGGTGGGTGCGGTGGCAAGCACCTGTAGTCCCAGCTACTTAAGAGGCTGAGGTGGGAGGATCACTTGAGCCCAGGAGTTCAAGGCCTGCCTGGGCAATATAGTGAGATCCTGTCTCTAAAAAAATTAAAAAAAAATACCCTCTGAGTAATGCCATCTCCTTCACAAGCACTTTCAGAAAGGAACGAAGATAATGGATATGAAACTGCCTAGCACATAGTAGGGGCTCAATAACTGTTAAATTATTCACTTAAAAGAGATATGCAACAATACTAAACAATTGTGCCAAAGAAAATACATACTACTTTATGCAAGGTTTGAGAGTTCATTATCATCATTATACTTAGAAATGATTTATGCTGCAAATAAAAATGGGTAAAGAAAAGTTCAAGAGAAGTTATATACATTTGTAGACAGATAAATCAAAGTCATTTAATAGGGATACTAGAGTGCTTAGACTATATCCTTAATCTTTTCAGATGACATCCTAAATGACAAAACAGTGCTTGATACTTCTATAACATAGATTATTTCACTGGGTGGGTAGATGGAGACAGAGTAGTATATCACTTCTACAAAATAAATATTGACTTATTCCATTAAAAATGTGATTCTTAGGTTTTTTTCCAAACACATACATACAAAAAAGCAAGCACATTTATAGCTCATTCTGATAGTACAAATAATTCTTTTGTAGAAGGCATAAACAAATAGAGCTCAATGATCACTATGGGCATATTACTAATTTTATATACTTTTATATGGGTGTATGGGGAGGAAGGAAAGGAAGAAAGTATGAGAGGATGGAAAATAAGCATTTGGGGAAAAAAGCTTTATAGATAGGGTATCTGTGATGTGACTTCTGGAATTACCAAGTTTCCCTTTGATAATTATGATGGAAGCAGTTGTTGACAAAGAAAAGTGCCAGTACAGACAGTATTATAGAATCTCAGAGTTGGAAGGGACTTCAGAACTCATCTTGCCTAAATTTTCTTCTAATGAAAGAGTCACCTTAACAATCAATATGAAAGATGGTCATCTAGCTTCTGCTTGAATTTTTCTATTAACAGGGAGGGAGCTCACTGCCTTATTAGACAGACCACTGTCTAATAGAACTTGACCTAACATTTTTATGTAGTTATTTGTTCTTGACAGACCTTGACCTAATGTTTTTATGTAGTTACTTGTGCTCACTTTAAGACCTTTTTAGGGTTTGCTGAAGACAGTGGTATATAGGCTGAATTGGCAAGAGAGATGATAAGGTTTAACAGGGTTTATTGATTATAGAACAGGCTCCTCTAGAGGGATATAAAACACTGCCAAGACTTTTGAATTTTAAGCTGTTGCTTGTAGTGCTCTGGCAAATAACTTTGCTTATTTAGTTATTTAAGTTTATGCCTAAGCATAGTGGGGTATCTAATACCGGTGTTAGAAAAAATGTCCTAAACTAAGCTAAAATCTGCCTCCCTATACTCCCTCCACTTGGTCCCAGCGAGATGCCACCATGCCCAGATAATTTTTTCTATATATATTTTTAGCTGTCCAGCTAATTTATTTCTATTTTTTTAGTAGAGACTGGGTCTTGCTCTTGCTCAGGCTGGTCTCAAACTCCTGAGCTCAAGCAATCCACCCACCTTGGCCACCCAGAGTGCTCCTCTTTCTAATTTCTCCTATCTATCTATATATATATATATATATACACACACACACACAATAGTTTTTCAAATATTTAAAGACCACTACCATATCCCACTAAAGTGTTTTTTGTGAGGCTAAAAAGTCCCTTTCTTCATCATACATGGTTTCCAGCCTCTAAGTAAACTTTACTCCAAGCATAGTATTTTCCAATGACTCCTGAAGTATGGTACCTATCCTTGGTTGATTCTAGACTAGCCAATGAAGAGTACAAGGCAACTATGACTTTAATATTTTTGGCTATAATTCAAGCCTTTCTTAATTCTTCTGAATCCTGATTTTGTCATGTATATATTATCTATTGTTTCTAGTTTTGTATGATCCAAAAATATCATATGTATAGCTTCAATATCTTTGTCCAAGTTATTGATAAAATTGTTAGGCTAGATCTCTATGGTAAGCTACTGGATAATTCTCTCTAGGCTGAAATGAATACACAAAATTCAACTAACTATAAATCCCCCTAACTGCTATCAAACTTCTCTTATGTCTTCTTTTCAACAAGGATAACACAAGATACAGGGTTAATTGTTTTACCTGATCCCTATTTTATGATGTCTTTTCCTTGAAGTCTAATTTAGTAATCCTATCAAGAAATGACACATAAATATTCTTTTCTTAGTGTCTTATTCTTAGAGAACCAACTTGGAGGTCATGGTGACCATTATTTTCTTTAATGAATGTCTGTAAACTATCTCAATGAAAATATATTTTAGAATTATGCTAGGAGTAATTGTCAAATTTACAGATCCATGGCTTCAGCAAATCACCCCCAGCCCTCTTTTTTGAGAAAATCAGGGAAACTGCCCATCTCGTGTCTTCTGGAACTTATCCTTTATGTCTCGAAAATTGGGAGTAGTAGCTCAGTTCTGTTAGGCTTGAAGACTCAAAGGGAATATATGTATCTTTTCTAATTTCTCATCTACCTTGAGTTTCAAATTCCTTTTTCCATCCACCCATTTCTGTTTGAACATTATTCCCATTGATAGAGAAGTTTGGGTAAATAGTTCTGCCAGGTGTCACTTTTAACAGGATGCCAAGCAGGCCCAGCTCTTCCTTGTCCTTGCTCTAAACAGAACTAAATATATGTGGTCCTTACTATTTTCTTTTACAAGGCTCTGGCCTTTCTGACATTATTCTTACAATTATGTCCTTCTCTAGAATGTGTACTTGGCTCTATATTCCTCCTTTTATTGTGTCACATCTGAACTTACCAAAGAACTACCTGTGCAGTCACACAGATCAATGATGCCTTGTGTGGGGGTTAGGGAAGGAAGAATGTCCCCTTAGGTGGGGTTTCGAACTACATATGCTTCTCTATAAATTGTGATGTGTGTTACTGTACCTTCTGCAGTGAGCACTATTACTAGGTATGCGTCATGTTCCTTCTGGTGTGTGTTGGGACATTAAAAAAGGTTGAATATGACTTTTTATGTATTTATTTATTAATTTAGAGACAGAGTCTTGCTCTGTTGCCAGGTCTACAGTGCCATGGCATCAGCCTAGCTCACAGCAACCTCAGACTCCTGGGCTCAAGCAATCCTACTGCCTCAGCCTCCTGAGCAGTTGGGACTACAGGCATGCACCACCATGCCCGGCTAATTTTTCTATATATTTTTAGTTGTCCAGCTAATTTCTTTCTATTTTTAGTTGAAATGGGGTCTCGCTCTTGCTCAGGCTGGTCTCAAACTCCTGAGCTCAAACAATCCACTCTGCCTTGGCCTCAGCCTCCCGGAGTGCTAGGATTACAGGCGTGAGCCACTGCACCCAGTCTGAGCATTCTTTAATGTCCCTAGAGTTAAACTTTTGCCCATTTTCTTAAATCTTTCACTCACTTAGCTAGACAATAGGATGGCTATTTCTTCACCTCCACCCTATTCATTTAAAAATCATTTATTTAAAATACATATTGCATACTGTGCTTTTGACAGCACAAAATGAAAAAAAGAAAAAAAATGAAAAAAATAAAATACATATTGTGATTAAAGTCCTAGATCAGCAAAAAAAAAAATAATAATAATAAAAAAATAAAATACATATGGAGGCTGGGTTCAATGGCTCATGCCTGTAATTCTAGCACTCTGGGAGGCCGAGGCGGGAGGATCCCTTGAGGTCAGGAGATCGAGACCACCCTGAGCAACAGCCAGAAACCCTATCTCTACTAAAAATAGAAAGAAAAAAAAAATTAGCCAGGCAACTAAAAGTAGAAAAAAAAATTAGCTGACCATGGGTGGCTGACGCCTGTAGGTAGTCCCAGCTGCTCTGGAGGCTGAGACAGGAGGATCATTTGAGCCCAGGAGTTTGAGGTTGCAGTGAGCTATGATGATGCCAATTTACACAGGGCAACAGAGGGAGACTTAACAGGAAAAAACAAAAATCAGACATAAGTACTCAAAAAGCGTTTGTTGAATTAATTAGTTTTCATTCCCCTTTTCTAACAGAGCTTTTTAATTTGAAAAACCAATTTCCTTATACAATGTGAAAAGCATTTTTGTAGTTCCCTCAACTAAGCTACTTCCCTCACCTAGCATCTCTATCTCTAAAGTCCTTGGTTACGGGGAAGCTCATTTAGCCTTCTGCCATATTGATTTTAAGCAAGTTCAAGCTAGCGAAACTTCCCAGAATCTGAAAAGAGGACCCATGATCTGCTTACCGCTTCACAATCAGGCAGAGTGGGAAAGCAGCTTTTCCTGTCTGTGCAGAAGAAAAGGTAATTAGAATTTTGGTTGTAATAAATATCTATAATCTCCTCTTTGAAACTTTCTATTTAGAGACCGCTTGTGTAGGCCAGGCTCTTAGAAACACTTTCTTTCGGATGCCTTGGCCATACTCAGGGCCCAGGGGCTTCTCAGCATTGCGAAATGGCTTCTGAGCAGCAATAAATGAGCACCAACCAGAGGAAGCCCCACCTCCAAAGCCTCCCTAGCTTCTCCTCAGACAACCACGAAGTCCCAGCTCAGTAGACATCTGGAGGGTAGGAACAACATCAAATCTCCATCAAATCTCTCCAGCGTTAACCATACCAACTGTGCTTTGTGTCAAAGAATAAAGAGATGCAGTTGTTCGATTATAAGGTTACTTTGTTCCTATTATGTGTTAAGTGCTATAGATGCAAACATGAGTAGTGGCCCTGCCACTAGAGTCCCAACCTAGTATAGTACTTCGGTCCAGGTCAGCACAAAATGCGGTTTGAGTTGAAAGCAGAGGGATTGGGCAAAACTGCTCAGGATATATTTGAGTCCTAACACGGGCCCTGTGGTTTGTAGGGAGGCGGCCTTCTGGGTAGCGAGAACGTCATGAGCACAGGCTTAGAGATGGGAAAGAACATGGTGTCTTAATGGAATGGCAATAAACCCAGTCAAGGCAAGAGGAAGGACAGGTGCCAAAGGTGGGTTGATGTGAGGCTACAAAGTCCGTGTATAATCAGACTGCTGAAGTTATGCCACTGAAGGATGTTTGGTGGACAAGTGACACAGTTACTTCGTATTTTGGAAGGCAACCCTGGTTTCAGTGTATGAGAGACTGGAACAGGATATTAACTAGGAGGCTACAGTAATAGTTATGTAAGGTGATGGCAGCCTGAACTATGAACTAGGTCAGTGTCTGTGAGAACAAAGGGGACACATTTCAGAAATGTTTCCAAATCATAAATGACTGATGGCCAATCAGAACTGAAGATTATGTCAACATTTCTAGGTTGGGTGATGAAGAGTAAGGCAGGAAGGGCAGGTATGAGGATAGAGGTGGAAGGGAAGCTCACGAGTTCCATCTGAGGTTTTCCGTCTTGAGACTCACTTTTGGTCTCGGGAGACAGAATGGTTGGGACATAATGAGGACTTTCTACTTCCCCATCTAAGAGTCCTTTCGAACACCTCTGCAGAGTCTCTCTCCTCTCAGAGGCAAGGCTTACTTGGTAGTGGGACCAGATGGCACATTGTCAACACACTTCTAAGGAAAATTCCGGAAGGCAACATTTATCCAGATAGCCTTCCTGGCTGCATACATTTTTGAAGCTCATGTGCACAAATGGAGTTCTCTCAGGAAGAGAGGATGGCGTTAGTGGCAGGTTAACTTAATCAATAAATGTCAGCCACGCACTTTCTCACTACAATCAGAACAGCATGAGTAAGTATCAGGTGTTAGGGGAAAAACAGGAAGGAAAGCGTGGCTAACATATCTTCCAGGCTGCTAAATTATATATGGTTCTTTACTTAATGTAACCCACATTTTCAACATCGATACCTCTATTGTTTTTGATTTGCAAAATACTTTATAGTACTTTTTCAAAATCAGATGAAGAATCATAAGTTATATATAAGAATTTTCACCTTAAGGTTTTAAACTTTTTTTTTTTTTTTTTTCAGATAGAGTCTCACTTTGTTGCCCGGGGTAGAGTGAGTGTCGTGGTGTCAGCCTAGCTCACAGCAACCTCAGACTCCTGGGCTGAAGACAATCCTTCCGCCTCAGCCGCTTGAGTAGCTGGGACTACAGGCATGTACCACCATGCCCGGCTAATTTTTTCTATATATATATATATATAGAAATATATATATTTTTAGTTGTCCAGATCATTTCTTTCTATTTTTTAGTAGAGATGGGGTCTCGCTCTTGCTCAGGCTGGTCTCGAACTCCTGACCTTGAGCGATCCGCCCGCCTAGGCCTCTCAGAGCTAGGATTACAGGCGTGAGGAACCGCGCCCGGCCAGGTTTTAAACTTTTTAACAGAAGTGAACACACTTGCAGAAAAGAGCACAGATAAACATGTAGCAGGATGAATCTTCACAAAGGAAATTCACCTGTGTGACCATCACTCTGATCAAGCAGGGCAAGGACAGCCCCCAGAGGCTGCCCCATTCATGCTTCCTTCCAACTACTACCCTCCCAAAGTCATCATCGACCTGTTATTTTTTTTCTTGTTTTTAGAGATGAGATCTGGCTCTGTCACCCAAGCTGGAGTGTAGCGGCGTGATCATAGCTCACTGCAACCTTGAACTTCTGGGCTCAAGTGATCCTCCTGCCTCAGCCTCCCGAGTAGCTGGGATTGAAGGTGTGAGCCACCACACCTGGCAACCTGATTTCTAATAGCATCAATTAGTTCTGTCCTTTTGAACATTATACATTAATAAGTAAAGGCTGGGCATGGTGGCATACGCCTGTAATCTTAGTACTTTGGGAGGTCGAACAAGGACTGCTTGAGGCCAGGAGTTTGAAATCAAACTGAGCAAGAATAAGATCCCGTCTCTATTAAAAATAGAGAAATTAGCTGGCATGGTGGTACATGCCTGTAGTCCCAGATACTCAGGAGGCTGAGGCAGGAGGATCGCCTGAGCCCAGGAGTTTGAGGTTGCTGTGAGCTAGGCTGACGCCACAGCACTCCAGCCCAGGCAGCAGAGTGAGACTCTGTCCCAAAAAAAAAATAAAAAATAAAAAAATAAATGCTTCCTGTGTTGCAGGCCCTGGGCTGGGCCCTGAGGAGACAAGACTGACAGAATCCTTGCCCTTAGGAAACTCAGCAGGAGACACAAAGCCATCCGACAACTGCAATGCTTCTTTAACTTCATATTTTTGTGTTTGTGTTTATTTTGTAAAAATAAGCTGAAAATTCAAAGTGAATGCTGCTACTAGTGATAAGCCTCATAAATCTAAAGCAGGGGAGATAAGGATGAGCAATAAATACCATCTTATCCCAAATCCATTTGGCTTCTCAGTTTTGGAATGTGAGTAGAGCAATTTCAAATAGTGAAGGATTTATCTAAAAAAATGCATCCAAATGTATTCAGTTCCTGAGTTCAAACAGTGAGAACTTGAATAGTGAAAGATACATACAAATGACTAAAGATTGTGTTTAGAAGAGTAATTTAGGCATTTCCTAACTTTTGTAGCTTTTGGAAATAAGATTGCCGGTAGACACCACTTGGATGTGTTCTCAGCAACAATCCATGTACAGAAGTGAGAGGCTGCCTGGTCTGTTTCCCAGAGACACTAGCCCCCTCTCATGCCCACCTTTGTTCTCAGCTCAGATCGTTTACTTCCTTCCCTCATCCCCTTCTCAGTCTTCAGGACCCTCAGAACGTCCCCGACCCCAATTGTGGACAAGCTGGCCCTGCTCTGTGCTTCTCCTGCGGTGCCTTTCTCACCCCCTCGCAGCCCTTCCTGCGCTGGTCTGTGACTGCTTCTTTACCTGGCTGAATGCTGTATTAATTTGGATATTAATTTGGCTGCTTTAACACAATGACTGCCACACTAGAAAAAAAATTCTTTTCCTTGGGGCCATGGTGTTTTATTATGAAAATAGAATAAAAACTTTAAAAATAAAATGATCCTTTCTAAGGACAAACTTGGTTTTTTAAAAACTGTTTTCTGTATATGAGTTACATGCAACTTGAAAGATAGTTCACGTGGCTCCCAAGGTTAAGAGACGTGTGAATTACATATGGACCATGAGGCCCTGGGCTCGAAACTAGCGTGAGTTAAATACAACTCACATGGCAGTTAATGTGTTAACAGAGACCAAAATATAAGTGGCTTAAGCAAGGTCACACATAAAAGTCAGGCCAACTGACAGTCTGAAGGGTGAGGAAAGTCTGCCACATGAGTTGCCCAGGAACCCTGACTTCTCACGTTTTATTACTTTTTCCCTTCCTGGGGTGCTGTTTTCATTTACAAGACAGAAGCAGGTTCATCATCACCTCATCAGATTCCAGCCCTGGGAAGGGAAACATGGAGTTGAAAGGACAAGCAGCATCTCCTTTTTTAAACAAGTTGTGGCTTTTTGAGAACATATCCAGAGTCTTTGCTTATGGGGGAGAGCGTGAGTTCACTGCGGGCTGCCCCAGGTTAACAATGGTTAAGCGCAGTCCACGTCGCTTCCTTTTAAGGGTATAACCAGAGCTGTTCCCAGGGCTTCTGTTCACATTAGACTAGCCAGACCTTGGGCACTCTCCTAGCAGCAAGAGCCCTTCTTACTAAAAGGCAGAAGGAAAGAATGGACATTATGGGACAATCAGCTCTCTCTGCCACAGTGTGCCACACCACACTGGGCATTGACTTCTGAGTTGGTTCACCACGATGGCCACTTGCTCTCAGGTCATCCAGGGGAAAAACAGTTCTTTGTAACTTTTCTGTGTGGTTCAGATTATTGAAAATAAAAATTTTATTCAAAAGTTTATCAGTTATTTTATGTCAGCAGTTAAAAAATACTTTTTTTAAAAGAAGAAGTAGGGCATTTTCACACAAGGCTGGTCAAATGGGAAGAATCTTCAGCTCCAGTTTGGCCTCATTAAGTTGACAATGAAGTGCAACCGCATGAGCCCACATCTGTGTCAAGCTGAAAGTGGACACCTCAGAGTGTGCCAGCTTCTCTGCCAGCTCTACGCACTGGCTGCTGGAGATGTCAGTGGCTGAGGGACTGCTGCAGGAGTTCATACATTACTTGATCCTGGAAGGAGGGGAGAAAACAAAATACAGGGCTGATCACTGTTGTATGCTGAAGTGCATCTCCCCCAAACTCACATGTTGAAGTCCTAACCTGCAGGACCTAAGAATGTGCTAGTATTTGGAGACAGGGTCATTACAAAGATGACTGCATTAAAATGAGCTTGTATAAATGGGCTCTACACCAATATGACTGGTGTCCTTATAAGAAGAGCAGATTAGGGCCGGGAGTGGTGGCTCATGCCTGTAATCCTAGCACTCGGGGAAGCCAAGGCGGGAGGATCACTTGAGCTTAGTGAGAGACAAAAAAGAAATTACATATATATATATATTTTTTCTTAGTTTGTCATTTGTCCCTTGACCAATTTTTTTAAAATGAAGAATACTTTATTTTTATGTATCAAATTCTTCCATCTTTTCATTTATGGTTTCTGGATTTTCCGTCACAGTTAAAAGGGCACTCCCTATGGGAGGTCATGGAAAAAACCTACTTATTTTCTTCTAGTACTTTCATGGATTTAGTTTTTACATTTAAATCTCTGATTCATTTGGAATTTATCCCGGTATAGACTATGAAATGTGAGTCCAACTTTACTTTTTACTTTTTTTTTTTTTGAGACAGTGTCTAACTCTGTTACCCAGGCTAGAGTGCCATGGCGTCAGCCTAGCTCACAGCAACCTCAAACTCCTGGGCTCAAGCCATCCTTCTGCCTCAGCTTCCCGAGTAGCTGGGACTACAGGCATGTGCCACCATGCCTGGCTAATTTTTTCTATATATTTTTAGTTGTTCAACTAATTTCTTTCTATTTTTAGTAGAGATGGGGTCTTGCTCTTGCCCGGGCTGGTCTTGAACTCCTGAGCTCAAACGATCCACCCGCCTCGGCCTCCCAGAGTGCTAGGATTACAGGCGTGAGCCACCGTGCCTGGCCTAAGTTTCAATTTTAAAAACAGTTAAAGGATAAGAGTGGCAAACGTGGAGTTATGCCGATGTGTCTCAATACTTGAAAAACCTTAAAACTCAGGGTATTGGTAAGAAATAATTTCAATTAAAAAAATTTTTTTAAGCAACCAAATCTTTGGGAAGATACATATCACTATCTCTTTATTAGAATGAAAAGGGCCAATGATACTAAGTGGAAAACTATTGCTAATTTTAATTAGTAAGACTGTATTCCATCCAAAGATGTTCAGTAAAATAAAAACCATTTTTGCTGGAATAGAATAATGTCTGAGAAGTCAAGGCAGAAAATTGTTTCTCCACATATGGTAAAACAAACAAAAAAACTCAGTCCAGGTTCTGCAAACTCTTAACTTTACTCTGAAAAACTCATGTGCCTAAAAAGATATCATCACCACCCCAAACCCCTTAAACTGGTTATTTATTTTAGTTTAAAGCGGTAAGATAGTCAATTACCTTAGAACATTTAGACCAAGATTGGTGGCACTGAAACACAGCTACTCATTTCATACAACTGCTTTGGATTTGACTTAAGCGTTTTCAATCAACAACCATAATGAGAAATGTTGGCCAGGCGCAGTGGCTCACGCCTGTGATCCTAGCACTCTGGGAGGCTGAGGCGGGCGGATTGTTTGAGCTCAGGAGTTCGAGACCAGCCTGAGCAAGAGCGAGACTCTGTCTCTACTAAAAAATAGAAAGAAATTAGCTGGACAACTAAAAATATATAGAAAAAATTAGCCGGGCATGGTGGCGCATGCCTGTAGTCCCAGCTACTTGGGAGGCTGAGGCAGTAGGACCCTTGAGCCCAGGAGTCTGAGGTTGCTGTGAGCTAGGATGACGCCACGGCACTCACTCCAGCCAGGGCAACAGAATGACACTCTGTCTCAAAAAAAAAAAAAAAGAAATGTTGAGCCTAGGGTAATCAATTTAAAGGAAGTTTAATACAGTCAATAAACAGTGTACCTTGGCTAAGGCATATTATACTTCTAGGAATCTGGAAGCAGTATGATACCCAAGTGAACAAAGCTTACCACAACAGTATCCAATTCAGACACTTTGTAGGGTTGGATATTTCCCTGTATCACAAGTGTCACAATATAACCTGACTTCATTTAATAGCAACCATTTTAACTTATTACAAGCAATACCTCAACATGGCAAGAAACAAACATGTAAAACCTGGCATAACTTTTTCACTCTTCTCCTACCTATGGTGAAGATGTTTTTACTTCCCTGAAATGGTAGCTAAGTCCCTGTGGCTTAGTTTGGGTACAATCTAGCTACAAGAAGATAAGAAACCATTTGTCAGAAAGGGTGGGGTAGGTCAAATAATACTTGAATGAGACTGATTACAAATTCTGAGATTGTGGAAACAGACACAAGAGGTCATTCTCTCTCTGAATAAGTAGTTGTTAGAGAATCTCAGTCACTAAGAAACACAAAATGAAAATCTCTCAAGAACAGTCTCATGAAGACAATTATTTTGTTTGTTTTCAGGTCAAAATGAAACATGCAATTTCTGTCAGGAAGTAGAAATGATATATAAAATAATCCATAAAATGGAGTTTTACAATTAATAGTTACTGGTTTCAATTCTATTCCCTTTTATACATTTAAGAGCATTTCTTATCTTTTCTTGTTTTTTAATCTCCAATGTGATATATCTTACCTTTTTTGATACAGATGGTTTTACTTTCTTGAAAGCTTCTTCAAAGTGCTTATGACTAATCTTGAGTTTACCTGTAGAGGAAATGCACAAATATACATATCTCAGTATGTTATTCTAATTGTGATTTATAACTTAGTTTCCCTTGAAAGACTTCCAAGCCTACAAGGGGAACACTGAGATTAGCAATAAAATAGGCTCTATTCTTTTTCAGAACAGTATTCAAGCAAGATATATTCTGCTCATCAGATTTTAATCCAGTACTACCCAAAGAGACATATCACTCATTTGCTCATAAATACGTAACCTTTTGTAGTATTGAACTTAATGGTGATGTTTATGAAGAAGAAGCAGAATTGTTGTATTTTAAGATAATTCAAATAAATTTAACAGGGAATAGAAAGAATTACCCAGTATTTAAGAGTGGATAACACGTAGTTAGATGATATGGGGTCATAAATAATATACTTTTTATATATAATATAAAATAATGTCAACAGTGGATAGGAAGGGGGTTATACTTTTTTTCGAGACCAAGTCTTGCTCCGTTGCCCTGGGTAGAGTGCAGTGGCATCAGCATAGCTCACTGCAACCTCAAATTCCTGGGCTTAAATGATCCTCTTGCCTCAGCCTCCTGAGTAGCTGGGACTACAGGTGTGTGGCACGATGCCCAGCTAATTTTTCTATTTTTAGTATAGATGGGGTCTCGCTCTTGCTCAGGCTGATTTGGAACTCCTGAGCTCAAGCAGCCCTCCTGCCTCGGCCTCCCAGAGTGCTGGGATTACAGGGGTAAGCTACTGTGCCCTGCCCTAAGGTAGGTCTTTTTGAAGAAAGGTATTCTATAGTATTGTAAAGATACCCATAAACTGTAACTGATCAAACAATTGTCACAGGAACCAAGTAAAGTAAAGGCTATTTCTGTACTTGGCATAGTTGGAATGCTGAGTCACAAATGAATCTTTTATGGCCACAAACCAAAATAGTGAAATCAAAGACAGTATCAAATGTGAAAGATGGTGCAAAGTTATTGAGATGGCCTGCTATTATCACATAATACATGGATTTTGTATTTTTTTTTTTTTTTGAGACAGTCTCACTCTTTTGCCCGGGCTAGAGTGAGTGCCGTGGCGTCAGCCTAGCTCACAGCAACCTCAAACTCCTGGGCTCAAGCAATCCTTCTGCCTCAGCCTCCCGAGGAGCTGGGACTACAGGCATGAGTCACCACGCCCGGCTAATTTTTTCTATGTATTTTTAGTTGTCCAATTAATTTTTTGAAGGAAAGTCTCAACATTATGCAAAGTTATTCCAATTTTCACTTTTCTTGTGTGTGTGTATTTTCTAAGCCTTCTAATTAGGTTGCATTTAACAGGCAAGTAAACATTATCTTAGCAAAAGAATGGGGTTTTCCAGAATTGTTAAGTAAGACCCAACTCATGGTGAAGACAGTGAATGAACCCATTTACCTATATCTAATCATTTGTATATGATTACAAGATACTCTTTACTAAAAGAGAGGTACTGGGATCAGGTGCGGTGGCTCATGCCTGTAATCCTAGCACTCTGGGAGGCTGAGGCGGGAGGATCACTCAAGGTCAGGAGTTCGAGACCAGCCTGAGCAAGAGCGACACCCTGTCTCTACTAAAAAAATAGAAAGAAATTAGCTGGACAAATATATATAGAAAAAATTAGCCAGGCATGGAGGCGCGTGCCTGTAGTCCCAGCTACTCGGGAGGCTGAGGCAGGAGGATCGCTTGAGCCTGGGAGTTGGAGGTTGCTGTGAGCTGGGCTGGCGCCATGGCACTCTAGCCCAGGCAACAGAGCCACACTCTGTCTCAAAAAAAAAAAAAAAAAAAAAGAGAGGTACTAAATAACTCTGTTCTTATTATAATTGTCAGTGACAGAGGTTACATAATATTCCAGAACAGCTTTTAAAGGTCTCATCAGAAAAATGTCAGCTTTAATATTACAGATGACAGATGCTAGAAAATGGTTATTTTCTAGGGAAACAGTAGTTTTAGGTACCCAGAGTGAGAATCAGAATTTAGAGAACCTGGCCTGGTGTAATGGCTCACAACCTGTAATTCCAGCACTTTGGAAGGCTGAGGTGGGAGGATCACTTGAGGCCAGGAGTTGCCAAGACTGGGCAACATAGTGATGAGACCCCGTCTTCTAAAAAAATTAAAAAAAAAAAAGAAAAAAAAGAAAAGAAAGAAAAAAAAAGAATTTAGAGAATCTGGAGAGAATCATACCGTTTTCATTTCCACTCTTCTGTCTTGCCATTTCCTGTCTCAAGGCACATATAGAAGCTTCCCGTACCAAAGCAGAGAGATCTGCACCCCTGTAATAAAAGACGAATTTTTATTTATTTATTCTTCAATACTGCAAAAACTCAGAAAAAAGTGACTGCAATTTTCTTATAAGTGACATATTAAACAATTAGGAAAGAAACTGACCAATAAAGGTAAGAGAAACTGATTATGATCAATAGGAAGAAAGCTTTTAGCTTTCACTTAAAATATTTCTTTTTTTCGAGACAGAGTCTTTGCTCTGTTGCCCGGGCTAGAATGCTGTGGTGTCAGTCTAGCTCACAGCAACCTCAAACTCCTGGGCTCAAGAGATCCTTCTGCCTCAGCCTCCCGAGTAGCTGGGACTACAGGCATGCGCCACCATGCCCGGCTAATTTTTTCTATATATTTTTAGTTGTCTATCTAATTTCTTTCT
>CAUYSK010048014.1:0-13188 GCA_963575035.1 Avahi laniger
CATGTCTGTAGTCCCAGCTCCTTGGGAGGCTGAGGCAGTAGGATCGCTTGAGCCCCGGAGTCTGAGGTTGCTGTGAGCTAGGCTGACACCACGGCACTCACTCTAGCCAGGGCAACAAAGTGAGACTCTGTCTCAAAAAAAAAAAAAAGAAATTCACAGCAGACCATCTGCTATTAGCTGAATTGTGGGGCCCCAGATTTTTATGTTGAAGTCCTCACACCCAGCACCTCAGGGAGCGACTGTATTTGGAGACAAGGCCTTTAAAAGGGTGATTAAGTTAAAATGAGACCTGCAGGGTGGGCACTAATCCAATATAACTGGTGTCCTAATAAAAAGAGGTGATTAGGGCACAGACATGCACAGAGGGAAGACCACGTGAGGACAGAGGGAGAAGATGGACACTTGCAAACCCAGGAGAGAGACCTCACAAGAAACCAACCCATGGACACCTTGATCTGGAACCAGAATTATACCTCTAGTCTCCAGAATTGTGAGAAAATGAATTTCTGTTGTTTAAGCCATAAATCTATGGTATTTTTTTTTTTTTTTGAGACAGAGTCTCACTGTGTTGCCCTGGCTAGAGTGAGT
This sequence comes from Avahi laniger, assembly GCA_963575035.1. Classification (NCBI taxonomy): domain Eukaryota; kingdom Metazoa; phylum Chordata; class Mammalia; order Primates; family Indriidae; genus Avahi; species Avahi laniger. Next base: position 589 of record CAUYSK010048014.1, read on the forward strand.
GCCGTGGCATCATCCTAGCTCACAGCAACCTCAAACTCCTGGGCTCAAGCGATCCTCCTGCCTCAGCCTCCTGAGTAGCTGGGACTACAGGCATGTGCCACCATGCCCGGCTAATATTTTCTATATATTTTTGGTTGTCCAATTAATTTCTTTCTAATTTCCGTAGAGATGGGGTCTTGTTCTTGCTCAGACTGGTCTCGAACTCCTGAGCTCAAACAATCTGCCCACCTCGGCCTCCCAGTGAGCTAGGATTACAGGCGTGAGCCACCGCGCCCGGTCTATGGTATTTTTTTAATGGCAGTCTGAACTAAGACACCATTTTATATTTCCATTTACTACACTTTTTCTTTTAAAAAATTTGCTTAGGCCGGGCTTGGTGGCTCACGCCTGTAATCCTAGCACTCTGGGAGGCCGAGGCAGAGGATCACTTGAGGTCAGGAGTTTGAGACCAACCTGAGCAAGAGCGACATCCTGTTTCTACTAAAAATAGAAAGAAAAAAAAAAATTAGCCGGGCATGGTGGCACATGCCTGTAGTTCCAGCTACTTGGGAGGCTGAGGCAGGAGGATCGCTTGAGCCTGGGAGTTCGAGGTTTCTGTGAGCGAGGCTGATGCCACAGCACTCTAGCCCAGGCAGCAGAGTGAGACTCTGTCTCAAAAAAAATTTTTTTGCTGAATTTTTCTACACTTAGCATTACTATAAAGGGGCCTAAGGAAGTGTTTGGAGGTGATGGAAATGTTCTTTATCTTTATAGCGGTGAGAGTTTCACCTCATTTACATATATGTGCCAAAACTTATCAAACTGGACACTTTAAATATATGCAGTTTATTGGATGTCAATGAAAACCTTCAAAGTTCCTCCAGATGTGCAAAGCTCCTCTCCACGCCCTGAGACGCGTCTGGAATTCTACCAGTCTTCCTGAGTCCATCTTTCACAGAGCTTCGACCTGGTCCACAGCACCTGGCCTGTCCTCACACCTGCGGCCTGGAGCCTTCCCTTCCCCGCCATCCCAAAGCTCCCCTTCTCCTTTTCTTGGGTTGGATCAACTATTTCCCGGATTCTACATTTTCTTCTTTCTTTGCTTTTACCCCTTTCATGCTTTTTTTCTAGAAAATTCTTCAGATGTATCTTCTAACTCCTCTGTTGGGTTTTCGGTCCTGCTAGTAAGTTTTTAGTTTCTAAGAGCACTTTTCTTTTTCCACTCCTTCTCTCTCCCCACTCCCCAGGTGGTTAAGAAGATGCTCTGTTGAGAGATCTTTTCCAACTTCCACATCCTCATGGCACGGTCTTCACTCACCCTTCCTCTCAGAAAATAACTTTTTAATTTTCTGAATGTTCCTTAAAAATTCTGGTTCTAGTTTTCTGGCTCCTGAGTTTGCTGATCCTTGGCTGTCTGCTCACTCTGAGAGGCAAGCTAAAAGCCAGGTTGCAAAAGTCTGTGTTTTCGGGAAGGGCTTATCCACTCTAATCCTCACTGTAGGGTGATCGGCCTGGGCTTTTATCTTGCAAATCCCTGATGTCCGCATCTTTGGGACTTTGGGCTCAGGCTGGTCAATTCTCCACAATAGACTCTTCCGTATTCCCGCCCAAAGGATGTAGGGGATGTGCCTGGCTCCCGGATCCTGGGCGCTGAGCGAGGGCAGGCTCAGGACAGGTGCTGCAACGTTCTGTTCGTAGATTTTCACTTATCCCTCTCTTTCAATGTAGCCATCTGCCCTCAACGGTGCTGGCATCTTCCGGACCACAGACCCTTAGTTTTAGGTTCTGAAGAAGAGAAAACTCCAGTCTCTGCCAGGGTAGGGAAGGACTGTCACTTAGCTCTGAAGATTCGAGGAGTTTTTAGCTCCATCTTCATCCCCACTTTCAGAGCACCCACTGCTACCAATCCCTGTGCCTTTTGCGGGTTCTGAAATTTCAGTGGAATTACATCTTGGATTTCTGCACTGCTGGCTTTAGATTCAGCTTTCTCTGGTTTCACTTACGGCTTGCCTGTCTGCCTCCTAGCTTGCTACATCTTGCTGTTGTTTTTCTCTCTCCTGTTTTCTTCCCTCTTGGGAATTTATGCCAAAACAAACACAAATTCCTTGTGTTGTCATTTAGTTCCACCAGAAAGCCTCAAAGACGGATGTATGTACTTCGTCACTATTTTTAATCAGAAGTCAGTCTAGAAATAATGTAGATAATCCAGCCGTGGCAGAAAGGAGCTGCAGATGATGGCTCACCCATAGACTTGAATATTGTGCAGCCATTAAAAGAGGAATTTGTTAAGAATTTTTAATAAGGAGAAAACTTCTGTAATAACGTTAGTTGATTTTTAAAGTGTCACAAGATTGTTTACATAAGACGATTTCACCAGCTTTTAAAATGTTCATGGAAAAAGTGTGGGTAAAAATATACTCATTTATTAGTTCATGGTTCATGGATAGGATTATGGGGGGCTTTATTTCTGTAATTTATAAATTTCTACAATGTATAAATATGTCTTAATTTTCTCATGATGAATTGAATTATTCAATAATATATAATTACTGTAGAAAAGTTAGATAATATGTAAAAAGAAGATACACACACTCATATTATTTTTTTTAATTACTCCAAAGCCCATCAAAGAGTAATAAACTGTTAACATGTTGCCGTATGTTTTCCTCCAAGTAAATTTCCACACCGTTTTTATAATGAAAACAGTAATATTCTTCCTCTTTGTGTGCACTGTTAGCATCTTAGAGTCAATAGTGGGCTAATACAAGAAAGGCTAGTTTGGAGCCACTGTTAAAATACAATTGTTACCTGGAAGGAAATGGGAGATCCCTGGGAGCCTCTTAGCTTTCTCACCTAAGTCAACAGAAAGGATTGGTTTACTAGGTTTGCTAATTATCAGCCTGAAAGACAAGAGGACCTCGTACAAATTCCTGGGGAGCATCAAAAGGATGAGAGAGAATGAGGACAGCACGCTGGAGACATCTGCAGGGAGAGCGCTGGCCCAGGTGTGCTGCCAAGGTTTGCCTGCCTTGCTTAGGATCAGTCCTGCATATCAGCAAATACATCCTGTGTGTCCTGCAGATCATGCTGCTAGCTGACCTGCAAGCAGGAATTGAGGGGGGGATAGCTAACGTTTGATGAGATGACGAGTTTCTTCATTGGCGTAGAGAAGCAGTCTCCCTTCAAAATGACACGTGCATTCATTATCCCTGGCATTCATTACCTGCCATGGCATTTAAACTAGTGCCGTTCAGACGCATTCCTCTGCGCACAGTCCCCACCACGAGGTCGCCCAAGAATGGACAAGGCACATTTTTGATCCATGGCATTTTGAGGATGTCATGGTTACCTGCAAATATACCAGGAAGATTTTGATTCTTTGAAGCAGATCGGTTACCTGGTGTGTTTTATTTTTTACTAATGGGTTATTAACTTCTTCCTTTTGTTTTGATTTGGAACACTGAAGAGCACCAAAATTTATAAGTTTACTCCCTAATAGATAAATCAGTTAGGTGGATCTTGCTGGGTTAGTTTCGGTTCCAAAACTGTGATAGGTTCAAAGTCTCTTGCCTCTTACAAAGTCTTTTAAACTTCATCTCTTTTACTATCTCTTTCTCTGGCTCTATTTTCTTTCTTTTTCTCACTTTTTGTTAGGTTGCTGTATTTTATCAGTCTGTTTATTTGAAGAAGGAAGAGATGGATTGTTATTGGCCATTTAGTGTGAAAGCAACAGTCTCATCTTTATCACTAGATAATTAAAAAAAGAAAAAAATCTCGCAGCTACCATTAAGTTATCTCATTTGCCCAGTTTTGCTTTTTAAGATCCTATCTAAATGAATTACAACCACCAAAATTATAAAAAGAATTATAGTTAGAGACAGAAGATATTGGTAATCCCTTCCTGTTTGACAATGGATTTCTTTTGAAGAGGTTGAAAACAATCATTAACATCAATTTAAATGCTTATTTACTTTACAGTGGTTAACTATGAAGTGATCTTTGAGGAAGGGTATGTTCTGGAAAGTTAAGCACTGAAATTAGCCTGCCAGCTCTTTTGAGAATGAGTTTTAAATAAATTACCCAGTTTACTGAGGAACTGACCATCCTACAAACTTCAATAATTCAATAAATATTCAACTTTTAAAAAACATGGTAAAAATGGCTTATTTGAAGTTTAGGAGTTGCTATTAGGTAGGTCCAAACTATGCAATATTTAGCATTCTTGTGGAAATGGAATTGGGAAAGATAGGCTGAAATGACTTCGTCTTGTTTTGGAAGAAAAGGCTGTATAATTGCTTTCTTGAAACCTCAATGTGTAGAGAGATTCTATTTGAATACTTAATAGACTAGGAAAAAGACAGAGCATCCTACATGTCAAATATTGTTCTAAAAGTTTTACATATATTAAATAACACAGCCCAGGACAACACACTGAGGTTAACACTAGTGTCTACCTTCCTCCACCCCCTCTTTTAAATTAATAAATTTTATTTTTTAGAACAGTTTTAGGTTCACAGCAAAATTGAACAAGAAGTACAGAGTTCCCACATACCACCCCACCCAGCCTGGGCACAGCCTCCCCACTAATCACATCCCCACCAGAGTGGAACATTCCATGCAATCCACGAACCTGCGTTGGCACATCATTATCACCCAAAGTCCATAGTTTACATCAGGGCTCACTCTTGGTGTTGTACATTCTACTCGTTTCGACAAATGTCTAATGACATGTGTCCACCATTGAAATATCACTCAGAGTAGTCCCACTGCCTTAAACATCCTCTATTTTCCACCTATTTCTCCCTCCCTCTCTCCAACTCCTGGCAACCTGATCTTTTTATTATCTTTCTAGTTTTGCCTTTTCTAGGATGTCATATAGTTGGAATCGTACAATACGTAGGATTTTTTTTCAGATTAGCTTGTTTCACTTAATAATGTGCATTTAAGTTTCCTCCATGTCTTTTCGTGGCTTGATAGCTTATTTCTTTTTAGCACTCGATAATATTCCATTATCTGTATGTACTGCAGTTTATCCATTCACCTACTGAAGGATATCTTGGTTGCTTCCAAGCTTTGGTAATTATGAATAAAGCTGCTATGAACATTCATATGCAGGTTTTTTAAATGGACATACATTTTCAATTCATTTGGATAAATTCCAAGGAGCACAATTGCTGGATTGTATCATAGGAGTATATTAAATTTTATAAGACACTGTCAAACTGTCTTCTCAAATGGCTGAACCATTTTGCATTCCCACCAGCAGCGAATGAGAGTTCCTGTTACTCCAGATCCACACCAGAATTTGGTGCTGCCAATGTTTTGGATTTTGGCCATTCTAATAGGTGTCTAGTGGTATCTCATTCTTGTTTTAATTTGCAATTTGCAATTTATATTTAAAGTAGGTTTCTTTTACACAACATATAGTGAGTTTTGTTTTATGATCTACTCTAACAATCTCTGCTTTTAATGGTGTGTTTAGACCATTGATTTTTAAAGTGATTATTTATCTAGTTGGATTCATATGTACCAATTTGTTACTGTTTCTATTTTTTTGCCTTTGTTCTTCCTTCCTATTTTTGTCTTCCACACTTTTTATGTATTTAGTGATTTTTCACTGAGCATTTATATGATTCCATTTTCTCTCCTTTCTTAGCATACCAATTTTACTTCTTTTTAAATTCTTTTTAGTAGATGCTCTAAAGTTTGCACTATACATTTATCACAAGTCCAAGTCCACTTTCAAGTAACACTATGCCACTTCACAGGTATTGTAAATACTTTATAATAACTATGTATTTCTAATTCCTACCTCCTGTCACTTATATCATGGCTGTCATTCATTTCCCTTATACATAAGTAGATAGACGTACATATATTTGAATACATTGTTGTTATTATTATTTTGAACAAACTGTTATCTGTTATATCAATTAAGAATAAGAAAACTAAAAGGTTTTATTTTAGCTTCTGACCTACGTCATTTTCTTTCTTTCTAAAGAATTTTTTTTTTTTTTTTTAGGACACAGTTATAATTTGCTTTGAATATTTCTTTGGGGAAGGGGAAAACAACAATTCTATGCAATGAAGAGAAACACTTTTACAGTCTGGGAGTCTTTTATTTTTCACACATTTTATGCCATGAATTCATAGGAACTAGTTCCAGCAGCTCAGCTCCTTTCCATTGTTTCTCACAAAATGTGCTTCTCTGGGTGGAGCACGCTGGTGCTTTAGTTGAACCCAGGTACCTTTCTCTTTGGCTTCCTTCTTTTTCTGATTTTTTTCCTTCACACGTTTCAAGATGCTATCTCAGCTCTTAGAGTGCTTAATATGCTCAATATGCACATTAATCTTCCTGGCAAGAATCTTGCCCTTAATTTGTTTGTTTACAACAGTGCCAACAGCATGCTGGGTAACGGTGCAGACTCTTCCGGTGTTGCCATGGTGACATCTGGGGTGCATGCCTTTTTGAACAGTACCCATTCCCTTGATATCCACAATATCACCTTTCTTGTGGAGTCTCATGTATGTGGCCAAAGGGACAATTCCATGTTCTCTTTTCCTTTGTGTTCATCATTTTGGTGAGTTACTAGAATATGGCAGCTGCGGCCGAAAGGAAGCTCAGAGAACTTTTTAACATTTCTTGCAAGGCAAGTCAGCTGGCAACAAATACCTTCATTTTCGTTTGAGAAAGTCTTTATTTCTCCTTCACTTTTTAAGGATAATTTCAAAGGCACAGAATTTTGGGTTGGTTTTTGCTTTTGTTTTTCTCTCAACCCTTTAAATACTTCACTCTTGCATGATTTTTGAGAAGTCTGAAATCATTCTTATCCTTCCTCCTCTATAGGTAAGATGTTCTTTCCCTCTGGCTTCTTTCAAGATTTCTTTTTTTATTGTTTATTTTCTGAAGTTTGAATATGACCTGCCTAGGCCTTTTTTTTTTTTTTTTTTTTGGCATTTATCCTGCTTTGTGTACTCTGAGCTTCCTGGATCTGTGGTGCCTGGTATTTATTTGGGGAAGTTCTCAATCATTATTGCTTCAAATATTGTTTCTATTCCTTTCTCTCTCCTCTCCTTCTTTTTTTTTTTTTTTTTTTTGCGACAGAATCTCACTCTGTTACCCAGGATAGAGTGCCGTGGCATCAGCCTAGCTCACAGCAACCTTGAACTCCTGGGCTTAAGCTATGCTCCTGCCTCAGCCCTCCAAGTAGCTGGGACTACAGGCAGGCATCATCATGCCCAGCTAATTATTTTCTATTTTTGGTCACTGGGCTAATTTTTACTATTTTCAGTAGACACAGGGTCTCACTCTTGCTCAGGTTGGTCTCAAACTCCTGACCTCAAGCCATCCTCCTGCCTCGGCCTCCCAGAGTGGAAGGATTACAGACACGAGCCCCTGAGCCTCTCCTTGCCTTCTTGTATTCCCCCCACACATAATGTTACACCTTTTGTAGCTGTCCCATAGCTCTCAGCTAGTCTGTCCTGTTTTTCTCAGTACTTTTTCTTTTTGCTTTTCAGATTTGGAAATTTCTATTGTTATATCTTTACGTTCAAAGATTAGTGTCCAGTTTACTAATGAGCCCATTAAAGATATTCTTCATTCGTTACAGTGCTTTTGATTTCTTGCATTTCTTTTTGATTCTTTCTTAGAATTTCCATCTCTTCGCTAACATTATCTGTCTGTTCTTGCATGTTATTCACTTCTTTCATTAGAGCCTGCAGCATATTAATCAGAGTTTTAAAAATTTTTTTGGTCTGGTAATTCCAACATTCCTGCCACATCTGACTCTGGTTCTGATGCTTGTTCCAACTCTTTAAGCTGTGTTTTCTACCTTTCAGTATGCCTTGTGATTTTTTTTTTAAGTAGACGTGAGGTACTGGGTAAAAGGAATTGTGGCAAATGGCCTTTAGTAATGTACTGGTAAGTCTTTTGGCGACACTTTCCTCTGGACTGTGAACCTCACCGATGTTTCTCAGATTTTTTTCTCCCTTATGTGGGATAAGACTGCTAAAGGGGGCTGGAGTTGGGTATTTTCCTTTCCCTGTGTAGGTTAGCCTGCGATAAAACCCCAGCAGGGAAAAAGTTCTGGTAAAATAGTTTCTGCTGAGTGCAGGCCTTGTGAAAAAGAACAGAATGCTCTGGCATGTTTCAAAATGGTCCTTTTTTTCCTTCCCCTTGCTGGAAGCACAAGGGGATTTTTCTCTGCTATCCACTGTCAGGACCTGGTAGAGCTCCTGGTGGTAAAACTTACATAAGTGTCGGGGCCTCCCTGTGACTGGGTCCCCTGGAGTTCCAGCCTCCAGTACTTCTTCAGTCACAGTTTAGCTTTTCCTACCCTGCACTGGTTCTTGGAGAGGTTTCTGCTTGTGGGTTTCTACTCTGGTAAGTTGTGATTCTCTGTGTCTGCCCGTTTCTCCAATTTTGCGGGGAGCAGTTTGCCCTGTGACCTCACTTGTCTGACAGACAGAAGAGGAGTTCCTGGTTTTTCAGTTTATTCAGATATTTACTTGTTAAGATAGCGTGGTGACTTCTAAGTTCCTTACCGGCCGGAGTGGAGACTGCCTATTACCTCCCTTTTACATGTAAGGAAACAGAGGCACAAAGATGTGTAGTGTAATAATTTGCTTAAGGCCCCTCGGTTACTGAGTGGCAGAGCCAGGGTTTGGTGTTCTGGTTCGGGAGTCTGTGCTCTTAACTCTTGCACCACTGAGAAAAGCAAACTAGTGGGAGATGGAGAATATGTTTTCTTAATATCTTTCATGTCTACTAAATTTATACTTTCAAAAAATTTTTAAAACATTTAATAAAGGAACATATGCCTGGAAAAGTTGACATGAAAACAAAGATTACTAAAACTTGAAGTAAATAAAATAAGTAAACATTTTAGAGTAAAAGAAAAAAGTCACTCCTGGACATAACTTTTGTGCATATTACGTTTGAGTCTTTGTCCATCTGCATGGATATTATGCGTGGATATTACGTGTTCAACTTTTTCACTTAACATTGTATCCTGGAAATTTCCTCATGTTTCTCTATCTCTTTTAATAAATGACATGTAATAGACTACTTAGGTGATACACTATAAATTACAAAAGCAGGCTATTGTTGTTTGACATTTGATAATTCATGATTTTCTTTTATAATAATAGATAATGTTTCACAATTGTTTACCTTCTGTTGAGTGATTTCATCCAAGATGGCCCCATGAACATGATCACTGGGTCAATGAGTATGGATAGATATATAACTATTGCTGACTTTTGTCATACTGGTTTCCAGAAGGATTGTACCAATTCTGTGGGCTTTCAGCATTATACAATTACATATATATTATATATATAATACACACACACACACAATACTTCTTACATAAAAGCACAATGTCTATGAATACCAGGAGGTCCTAAAATAGGACCACTTCATAAACTGATGTGTGACTTCTTTCAGATTTTCAGTTTATGTTACATGTAGCCTTGCACATAGGAGGCATTTCACGGATATTTATTGAATGGATGAATGATGGAAGGATGGATGGATGATATTCAAATGATTCTTCCTAATTAACACACAGAAAGTTAGTGGCAAAATTGAGATGATATCCTGATTTACAACTGAGACCTCTATTTCCTACCACAGCTTCAGTTTTACTTTATTCGACCAACATTTATTGTATACTTAGTATGTACCAAGCACAGTGCTGGCAGCTGGGGCCACCACTGTTAATAAAATGTAATTCCACTCATTGAGGACCTTCCAGTTTGATTGAGAAACTCATATGCCTCTATCCATCAAGTCCTTATTTATAAAACACAAGTGTTGATCCCAGATTCTGTGATTTTATGAAACCCCAAACTTTCTATTTCTAGATACTAGGACTCCAAAGTAAGCTTATTTTAAAAAGCAGTCTGAAAGAACTGGCAATTCAGGATAACGATAGGGAATATTCTCTTTTTTGCTCCTCATTCATTCATTCATTCATCCATTCATTCATTCATTCCTCATCGAACATATACTAAACAACAGACACTATTAAGTTCTGGGAATAAAAATAGAAATAAGGGAAGTCCTCTTCTCATAAAAAATCTTCATCCTAAAATGGTAAACTTTTTTTTTAAGGGGAATAATTTGGCGACCCAACTGTACTGCACACAGTGTCCATGTGTATGTGCTGTGCTCATAGCACTATTTTAGCTAAAACTTCAATGGAGTGGGCTCTGGTATCAAAGTACAGGAGAGAATCAGCTAATATTGATTCAAATTTACCCTCTCCAAAAGTTAGTGGAAAATATCATTGGATCTTGCAGGTCTATCATGAGGAAAGATACTTTTCCTGCACGAGCCGGCCCAGGACGAGAGGCAATGGATGCCCGTGGACTCACCACTTCTGTTCCTCCACTTGCACTCCCACGGACTGGAACTTACTGGGCGCTTTATTCTCCCCTGTTTTGTCAGGTTCATCAGCATCATCCACCTGAAGAAATCACCAAATAAAGAGTTACTCCATTTCTGTCGCCTTGCTTGAAAAGCAGATGTCACATTTTATCAGACACATCTGCAGTATTACTGGAATGTTCTGCCATCTGCAACTTCTTTTTCAGTATTTGTCTATTTGATGAGCGCCCTTCCTACCTTATGGGCACGCTCTCTGAGTCTGTGGATCTTAATAAAATGCAATTTTCTTCACTCCCAGGGTGGCTGATAAGTGCCCGACTCCTCCACAGATTTGCAAGTACGTACTCACCTGTGTGCACTATATCAGAGGCGAGCGCTGCATGGAAACATGTTCTTGGAAATTTTGAATTTGAAGATAACAAAATACAAAAGAAGGAGGAAAATTCATTTATTGTGGTTACAATTGTTGATATTGGAGATTTAGATATCAACCTTATTAAGATAAATTATACAGTATCTTTATTTTTCCCCTTGCATTGAGGAACTGGCTTTGCATATCACTCTACAGTTTCTAAATAGCTACGTATATATTACAGCTCATATAAAAAACATGCCCATATATAACTGATAGCTTATGTGACAGATTAGCCCCAACCCAAATTGGAAGTAAATTTTAGGACTATTCCTTTTTCCTCCATGTATTTAATAAATTATTGTCTCCTAAATATAAAAGCAACTTAATGTAAGTTATACACATTTAAATACAGAAATATATACAGTAGAAAGTCTCCCAAGAATCACTGTCAATTCTTTGAAGCATACTTATCTGTCTTATGTTATACACATGATATATATTTATTTGATAAACATGTTATATATATTTAGATGTGTATATATAAATGATTATTAATACTAAAACTACACAGATGAAATTATGCTCTGTAATTTTCCTTCAATTTGCTTTATTCATTAACATTGCTTTCCTTTGGACATTATATCCTCTTAGTAAACGTAGCTATAATTCAGTCCTTTTGTTGGCTACATGAATATTTCTTTTAATGACTACTTATTTAAGCAACATAGGCCAAGGGTAATTTGCTCTTTGTTGCTATTGTGTATAATATTACAAATAATATTTCGCATGTCTCTTTTTGAACAGTTGTACAAATATTGTTTAGGAAAAATTCTTAGAAGTAGAAATGCTAGGGAGAAGCTATTGAGCATGTGCAACTGTAAAGACATTTCATCAAATCATTTATCATCCCCCAGAGTCAGTGCACAGGAATATCCATTTCCCTACACTCTCTAAATAATGGCAGACTTTTAAATTTTTGCTAATACCACAAGTGAAAAATATTTATTGGCCTCTTACACTTCTATTTCTGAATTACCTCTTCACATCATTTACTACTTCCTCCTCCCCCAATTGGGTTGTTTTTGGTTTTCTTATTCATAGTATCCCTTAATATCTTTTGACCCTAAACCCTTTCTCTCTTATATTAATATATACTGCAAATATTTTCTCTCCCTTTATCATGTCTTTTAAACTTTGTCATTCATTGAAGAGAACCTTATTATGTAGTCATATCTAGCCTTTATGGTTTGGGAAGGGCTTCTTTTCTCTGAGCATTTTCTTTTTTTAGTAATGGGATCTCACAGTGCTGCCCAGGCTGGTCTCAAACTCATGGCCTCAAGCAATCCTCTGCCTCAGTCTTCCAAGTAGCTGGGACTATAGGTGTATACCACTGTGCCCAGCTTCTGAACATATTCTTTAAAGTTCTCCTGTATTTACTTTTATACTTTTGAATTTTTCTCTTTTGTATTTCGTTTTTAAATTTACTATCCTGACATGTTTGTGTGTAAGATATATATGCAGAGATTTAACATTCTCCTCATCCCCTACCCCTTGGATTATCAATTGATCTGGCTCCATTCATTAACTAATTCGTTTTTTTTTTTTTTTTTTTTTTTATACAGAGGAGAACTTTATTTCCTGGGGCGAGTGCCGTGGCGTCAGCCTAGCTCACAGCAACCTCAAACTCCTGGACTCAAGCAATCCTACTGTCTCAGCCTCCCGAGTAGCTGGGACTACAGGCATGCGCCACCATGCCCGGCTAATTTTTTCCATATATATTTTTAGCTGTCCAATTAATTTCTTTCTATTTTTGGTAGAGATGGGGTCTCGCTCTTGCTCAGGCTGGTCTCGAACTCCTGAGCTCAGAACGATC
>CAUYSK010048016.1:0-31700 GCA_963575035.1 Avahi laniger
AGTGGATTAATAAAATGTGGTATATGTATATCATGGAATACTATTCAGCTTTAAGGAACAATGGTGATATAGCAACTCTTGTGTACTCCTGGATAGAGCTGGAACGCATTCTACTAAGTGAAGTATCCCAAGAATGGAAAAACAAGCACCACATGTACTCACCATCAAACTGGTATTAACTGAGCAACACATAAGTGCATATATAAGAATAACATCTATTGGATGTCTGGCGGGGGGGGGGGAGGGGGGAGGGAGAAGGGGGAGGGGGGAAGAGGGGACGGGTATAAGCATACACAAAGAGTGCATTGCACACCATACAACGGATGGACACACTTGAAACTCGTACTTGGAGGGGGAGAAGGGACAAGGCAACATACATAACCTAAACATCTGTACCCCCATAATATGCTGAAATAGAAAAAAAAGATACTGAAAGTTCCATAGATGCTTTTACAAAGTATTGAACCTGCAAAATAAAATTAATATGGGGAAAATATAATTTCAGAGAAGAAGAGAAATGAGATCAGCTGGCATGAAGGATGCAAAGAGTATTAAAAGTGCCAACAATAATAATAGAAAAATTATGTAACAAAATAGAGCCATTCATTACCTAATTTAAGCCAGATACCTTACATAAACTCTGAAAATATTATTATCCTCATTATAAAAATAAAGAAATTGAATCAGAGAGGTTGAGTAACTTGTCCAAGATCTCACAGCTAGTAAGTGGTAAAGTTAGGATTTGAATCGTAATTCAAAATCCATGTTTGTCCTTTTTACTACGCTCTGGTGTTGCCAGAAATCAGGCATTAGGAGTGATATTTGCTATAAATTTTCTTCTGAGAGAGATGCTGAGAGAGATTGGGTTCGTAAGTCTTCACTGATTAATTAGCATAATTCACTGATTGAGCATAGATTGGTAAAACTCAAGAGTTCTCGGAGCCAGAAGAAAGTAAAAATGGAAAGTGAATCTTGATTAAGATCAATAGCTTTTTACCGAACCATAGCTGGGAAAATCAAGGAGACCCTAGTATAAGCCAGTTGTGAGCAGTTCTCTGTGGCATTTTTTAAAATACATGTAATTTTAGGTGGAGTAGGTATCAATAACACTTTGTGTGTGGTTTCTCACAAGAACCATAATTCTAAGTAAGCAACGGACAGAGAAGTCACTTTATTAGAGAAAAATTCATAAGATTCAGGATTATGATAATGGAACCCAATCTAGTAGAATATGGTACAGGAGAACGTTCAGTAAGCAAACGACACAACTTCTCTCGTCTTCCTCTTACCGGTTCTCTCTTTCATCATAGGATATATAATGCCTCAAATCCTTTCTGCTGACTTTTAAGGAAGGCAAATTTTTTGGCAATAATGTCTCAGGGAGAATGAGATATTTCATGGGAGACAGGCTACGTGCTGGGAAGGAGAAATTTAAAAGGACAGTCTGACAGGAGGGTAAACTCTGAAAAAGGGAAGAAGCAGCTTCCCCTCCACAGAACATTTTTTCCTTAATTTGCAATATTGTCTGACACATAAAGTCTAGCTTCTCTGTGCTAAAAGTGGTTGGGCATTACTAGAGAGCAGACGATTTGAGTAGCAGAGGTAATATAAATGAGGAGTTTATTAAACAGAATTATAAAAAGGACAATATTTGAAGGCAAAAAATCATGATTGTAAAGATCATCTGTATAACTTTCTTACTATTCAAGAGCTCTTAGAAACCTTTCATATAAGTATGTTTGTAGACATATTTTTTACCATTTTCCTTGATCTAAGGCTGCAGTGATTCCTTCTGTACACCAGGGGGCGATGTATAATTGTTCACTCTCCCCGCATCTGAAGTTTCTATTAATAAAATCAATTTCAGAGCCCTTCCATTCACTTCCCCTCTCCCTCATCACCCCATTTTTCCCACAGCTATTTTTTAAGACTCTTCCTGGTCTATCATCATATTATTCTGGAGCCCAAAGACTTGAAGTTGGCTGGGAGTTTCTAGTTTAAGTATCATTTATAAGCCAACTGAGAGCCATTTTATGAGTGGAATAAAACTCTTCAAACTTTCAATTCATTGTTTCTAAGCCTAAACTCTTTTTTCTATTAAGCCTGACATTTCTGTTGAAGTAGAAACTGCTGCAAATTAGGATGAGCAAGACCTAGTTTTCCAAGACATGCATGCTTTGTATGGTTGTATTCCACTGCTAGTTTGTTAAGATCTTTTGGACCTTACTAAGAACAATTTCCATTAAAATCAATGACAGATGAGAAATATTTAAGGATACATAAAAAAGTTAGAGAATACTGTTTAATGGTTCTAGGAAAAGCATTCATTAGCAAAAACTTTTTCTTTTTAGCTATTAAATAGTATAGAATTTTTTAAACTACTATAACATAGCCCTTTGTGTACAAAAGGTACCGTCACAGCCTTTTTGCCTTAGCCAACACAAAGAAAAGAAGATACTGTGAATTCAGGACACATGGCAAATGTAAACATTTAATACAAAAACCTATTCCTAGTCTTTCTTGAGGAAACATCATAGTTTTAGTGTGTGGTGCACCAATATTCTAGAAAAAGGGATTTGTCAGCCACTTGATTTTTGACACTTGAACTTGAAGGAAACAGGTTGTGTCACAATAATAATAAAAATAACCCACATGATTTTCTATGTGCCTTGCAGAGCACAGATTTTGTAGTGCAGGTACCTCCTGCAGATCAGAGTTAACCAACATAATGAAGACCAGCAACTGACATAATTTCTGAGATGTGTCATCAATCATACCCATTTGCATTCCGGAAATGCCCCTGCTGGCAATCACCTCTGTATCTGGGGGTCAAGTGAAATATTCATCTCATATTAAATTCAATGCAAACCACAAAGCAAAACTTAGTGGCTGTGTTGTGGTTTATTTCTCAAGAGACTCTAGTAATTACAAATGAAAAAATACTGGGCTGTTCTCATGATAGAAGGTTTTGTAAAGAAACATACCAATGCAGTGTTGTTTAGCAATATGATTTTCATAAGGAAAAGCCAATTGTAGAATGTCTCAGAAAGCCATCACCTTGAGTATACCACACTTCCATTCCTTTACTGAAAGAATGAAGGAATTGGCAAAAAGGCACTAATATTTTTGATTCCACCATTGATCCTAAACTAGTAATACTTACCTATAAGTTCCAGTATTTATTTCCTCCTGCAATAAATCACATTCATTAAACAGCTGTCACAAGGTAAGCATGCACCCTAAATGTAAGGTCAATCTCTAACCCCATCAGAACATCATTCACTATTTTTCAAAGAAGTAGAAGATTATAAGTAAGATGATTACCATATCATACAACAAGTATTTGTATATTTGTTAATGGCCATAAAGTTAGAAAGGAGAGCAATTTTATAGGAATCAATTATTTAAAACATTTTTCATCCAGGTAACCCTCTCTAATTACATTAAGTGCAATGCAATAAGTATTAATGGAGTACCTACTATATTAATTTAAAAAACTGGACTGTATGATGTATTACATTAAAAACAAAATCAGCCACAAGCAGACTTCCTGACTTAATGAAGATCATACTAAAATGGTAGAAAACAAAAATACATGAGTGCCCATGAAAAATCTAAGAGTCTCATAGAGAGCGAAGGAGAAAGCAAAGAGAGAGCAAAGGATAGAGTCTAGCATTTCAACATGTAAAAAGAGAGCAATAGCACAAACAAAAGCAAAGATATATCAAAGCACCGCATAAGGGGAAATTGGTGAACAATTTGGAGTGCAATAAAAAATCAATCAGCAAAAGTAGCTTGGAACCAAATCACAGGCTATCATATGGAAGAACTCCACTAAAAAGCAGGGGCTTTGGATTCAGACATAGCTCAGCTTGAACCTGGCTTCAAAGATTATTAGCTGTGTGTCTTTGGACATGTTATTTATTTTCTCTGATTTCTGGTACCTATCACGAAGAGTTGTGAGAATTAAGTAAGCAAATCCCAGACCACATGTTTAAACAACAAAACCAGACAGGCAGTTTATATAAATGAGTAAAAGAGAGCCACAGTAAGGATTCAGTATGTCATATTTCAAATGATATCTTAAGTTGCATTTTTTATACGGACACACTTGGTTGGTGTATTCAATATGTAGAACTAGTTTTTTTTAGTAGAGATGGGGTCTCAATCTTACTCATGCTGGTCTCTAACTTCTGACCTCAAGCTATCCTCCTGTCTTGGCCTCCCAGAGTGCCAGGATTATAAGCATGAGCCACTGCACCCGGCCTTCATTTTAAAATGTTGAAAACCTATTCAAATTTTTAAAAAATACTGGAACAATCAACATATGTCAATTAAGAAACTGAGAACAATGATGAACACACAAAGATGCTCAATAAATCCTCTGAGTGAATGAATGATGGATAAATCAATGAATGAATACAGGCTTAATTTGGACCACAGATTTTGGCTTTTGAAGTAAAGTATGTGTAATGTGTCTTAACTAATACTAAGTTGTCAATAAATGCTTATTATTGTTATTATTATCATTAATAAACTAAATATCTTCAAAAGGAAGGATGGTGTATCTGAACTGTTTAAGAAGGTAACTCTTTTATTATTCAACCCTATTTTAAGGTTCAATGCAGAGACTAAACTGATGTGGAAAGGAATTAGAAACAGAAAGATTAATGCAATATGGCCTAGCAAGAGGTCACACAGGCATATATAAACTAGTAGAATAACAATCTAAAGAATAAGTATCTCCATAGAACATTTTAGAGGTAGTATGCACTAATCTGATTGGTTGTGAAGGTTGAGAGAAAGATAAAAACCAGACCAATTCCAAAGTTTTGGGTCATAGTAACTGAAATAATGATATATATTAATTCAAATAAGGAAATATAACCATACGTTCAAATTTTAACAAGCTGCATTTGAGATATTGACAGTTAATATCCATGGCAAGAGGTGCCTAGGTATTAGCTGATACTCAGTGCTTTTCTCAAAAAAACAGTTAAAATTTCAAATGCAGACTTTTTCATTGTATGCTAAATTGACGGTGAAAAACACAAAAATAGATGCAGTCATCTAGTGAGGGCATATGAAAGACAAATAAAAGAGAGCATGCATTGTACACCATCTTGAAGGATGCCTGCATTCGAGAACTGTATAGAAGGAAATGGAAATAGAGAAGCTGTGGTGAGAGAGATGGGGCAAGATCTAGGATCATGCCTGGTCAGATAAATAGCTTCATGAGAAGTTCAAAGGAAAAGAGAATTTCATGTAGAGAGTAGAGAAATAGTCCAATGGCACACAGCTTAGAAAGGGCTGGTAAGTTGAGGAATGAGGAAAAATGATTGGGTTTGATCATTAGGAGAGCACCTTTGGCCAAGCATTTCAGTAGAGTGGAAGTGGTGATGGCCAAGAAAGAGTGAGCAGATAATGAAGACGAGAGTAGACGTCAAATATAGAGTTTATTTGCAGGTGTCCAAAAGAGTTTATTGTGATTATTCTTGGATTTTTAACCTTAATGGCTATTTCTCCCAAATTATTTTCTTGAACCAGAGGCAATATGTTCTTGCCATATCTATGGCTATAGTCAGTTACATAGAGATCTGCTAACATCAATAACAATGTGTTTTTCTTTCTTTGGGAATGGGAAGAAGGTCCAGTGGCGTAGAAAGTGACTTCTAAATTTATTGGGTTAAAATTAGAGTAGTTTCTTTAAAAAATCAGTTCCAAGAATAATATATATGAAAATGTGGAAAAATACAATATGAATTCTTTCCAATAGCCTTTGATTCTTGAAGGACATGCTGCATGTTTTACTTGATTGCGATTTAGGTATTTCTGAATATGATGGATTCCTATCGATTGTTTATACATACTACAGTCCCTGACCTAGGTGTTTACATAAGACCAACTCCAAGTGAGGCTGTACATTACTAAGAGTACATAAATGACTGCAATGATAATTTATTTTTTCTCATTATCCATATTTTGAATGACTGAATTATTGTGGCTTTGTTTTCCTTAACTGACTGATTGATTGATTCAAACTCACTAAATAATCATTAGAGTTTTACTAAGCATAAAGCAACTTGTTGGGGGATGAGGGAAAAATGAAATCATACTAAACATGATTTTTGTTTTAAAGGGATCTACAACTTAGTGGGTGTAATAACTCCCAAATATTGTAAAACTGGTTTTAAGAAAAAAATCAGAAATTGAGCACCATTAAAACAAAACAACACCTTCTATCTGAACACATATTTGTAAAGAAAGTATGGAATTAAAAATAATGAATATAATGGTTAAGAATACAGGTACTCTTGTGTCAATGGGCCTAAATTTAAATCTCAATTGTATTTTCTGATCTTGGACAAATAACGTTAATAAGATACACCTATTGATTATAAAAGAGCATTCTATTAAACTTACCTGATTAGATTGCTTTGATATTGCACTAGATAGTACATGCATTTAGCACAGTGCCTGGCAATACAGACTGGGACACTTTATGAAGTGTGCCAAGTCTTCATTCATTAAATCATTAATTCCTTTGTGCATTCAGCACTTACCCCAGGAGTTGAGACTTGAACTATCTCTGTATGAGCACTGAGTATATAGCAGTCAACAAAGCAGGCCCTGTGAAGCATGTGTTCTTGTGTTTCTTCTCACTTGGATTATCTGTGTGGTTTGTGCAGGTGGGCTACCTATTTGTATAGTGAGAGAATGGGAAGAACTTCCAGACTCTTCACTTTGAATTATGATGCTATTGGTTTTAGTTAAAATTTAGTAGAGTCAAGGGGACAGTTCAGGATGAAACACAAGAGATAAGAAGGGGCCAGAAATAGAACATGACTTGGACCAGGGCAAACCTGTCATCTGATTCAGCGGCTCTGTGTACTAACGTCAACACTGCATAAATATCTTAGGTTGTCATTGATCTAGTGACCAGATCTGGCGATGCCACTGGAATGTAAGCTCTCTGAGGTCTGGAATCTTTTCTGTCTTCTTCACCACCCATCATGTGCCTGACCCAGGATAGTTACTCAAAAGGTATTGACTCAATGACTGATTGATACAACAGTCCTTTCTAATTCACTCGTTCTATGGTTCTATGTGCACGTCTATTATTTCCTTGATTAGATTCTAAGTATGTTAATGGCTAGCAGTGTGAATTTTTAATTCTTTTGCCTTCTCACAGTGTCTTTGAAGGCCTATGGTATTTTTTTAAAGGTTTTCAAGAAGGGTGGGTGATAATTAGTTTAAATTTTAGTGATAAAACCACATTATTAGAGTATTTTTGAGGACCTACTTTTTAGGCATGCTTTTGGTTGCACTAGATGCTTTGTCCTGACACATATTTTAATTCAATGTTTTGAGAATTAATGTATAAAATTATGCTGAATAATTCCTTTGATAAAATAAAATGCATTTTCTGAAAACTAAGCATTTTATAAGTTCTATGACGTATAATAAGTAAGCCTTCCTCTCCAGCAACCCTCAGAAAATCTAAGTATTAATGCATGTAATGTATTTCTGCCAGTAATTTCACTAAAGTGATAGATTCATTCAAATCATCTCATGTAGAAGAAGTGTGTCCACCAACAAGACATAAAGGATAATAATAAGGGTTAATATATTCTGTCCCAGACCATTTCCTAAAGAAGAATTCACCAAAATCATATTTTTAAATATCTAGTCTCACGATTCGAAACTTTAGCCAAGTCCTTGGGGCTCCCTCAGCTTCAGCATCTCTCCTTCAGTCTTTCTCTGCAAGCCATTCCCTCTATTCTCTTTCCAGTACCTTCTCAGGTAGTTTTGTTGGGTCACAGTCTGAAATGTCGGTTCTTGGTGCTCTCTTGGCCAAAGAATGACCAGACACACCAAAAGTAAGGTAAGCACAAAAATGAGATTTATTGAGAGAAAGATAGGATTATAGAGTAAGAGTAAGATATAGGTTTACAGAGCAAGACATACACCAAGGATGATGAATGGACCCATTGTAGTAGCAAAAAGAGACCTTGGTTATGATCTGGTTCTTATTTTATAGTGTCTGGATAGGGATCTCCTCTTGATTCAGATGTCATCATGAAATCACTTTGATGGACAGTTGGGAGTTATACGATCTGAGGCTTACTGTGCACGCAGATCTCCCATGAGTCTGTCTGAAAGCTGGTTGTTCTAGGTCATTTTTCCAGAATTGATTGTACCTGTGCTGCTTAGCACCCACTTTCATCCCTAGGAGACCCAGAATCCTTCACTATCTACCTAACAGTTTTCAATTCCACAATAACTGCCATGATGCTTTTTGCAAGGCCCTGTCTACCAGTGCTGTGTTCAGACCCTGTATATCCAACCAAGATTTTTCTCCCTCTCCCAACCTGACAGAGAAGTTATGTCAAACTTTGGGATTCTATCAGCAATGGATTCCATTCTCTGAGCAGAGAATCCCCTGGGTTTTCATCTTTAAGACTCAGTTTGTGACCTCTCAGTATGTGGAGAAACTGGTCACCTTGCCACTGTACTGACTCATAAGCATCTGAGACCATCTGCTAAATCTGAGGAACTTTCCAATCAGTGTCTTGGCACTTTTGCTGGAAATTTTCTACTTCTAAGTATTAGTGATCTACCAGTTCTCCATTACAAAGATGTTATAATAATAATTCACTATCTTTGTAAAACTAGTAAATTTCTTCATAATACAATAGATAGCATTCATAAGATAATATTTGTGCATTAAAGTACCCTTTAAATCATAAAGCACTATATGAAGATGAAGCTTTGTTAAGATTATTACTTGGAGGAATTCTAACTCAAACATCCATTTGATTAATATCCTTCTTGGATCACTACTATAAACAGATATACTGGTGGATTGTTTTTAAAAACATTGATTTAAACTTGAATCCATATATTTTCTCAGTTTTTATTTATCCTTTTTAAAATAGAGATTCTGATTTTGTCCATAATTATTTTTCAGTCTAAGGTTTGCAATTTTGTGTGGTAAAACATGTCCAGAAATCTAAGATTTCTTCTATGGGCATCTAGTGACCTGACGGTTGAAACACGGTTTATTAGGAACTTTGTTCCACTTACTGAGAGAGAGAGAGACTGGACTGTTTTATAAAGAAGTGGAATTATTTTGCGATAAGGTCGAGCAGTACATGGAATTAGCTACCTTAATAACTCCCATGTGGGTAATCTCTATAGCAAATGTTTTCAAAATGTGAAACTTGTACTATTAGAGGGTCACAAAGTCTATTTATTGATGGTGATCAGTACTTCTTCTAATGAGAAATAATAGAATAGAATGGGATGGGATGGGATAAAATAGACATTACTGAAGTCATTGAAAGTGTGAAAGAGAGAGAAAGAGAGAAAAGTTCTGAAGTAAAAGTGTTTCCCAGTATGGGTCCTAGTCACAAAAATTTGCAAACTTCTGCTCTGCAGGCGTCTTTCCTGGCACTCATTTCCCTGACTGCAGAGTGAGCTCTGCTTGTGAGGGATGGTGTGGACGTTCTTGGTGTTTCCCAAGAAGAATGTGTGGGAAGCTGAGAGGCGGGATATTAAATCTCCCTTCCATAGCCCACTTCGGTGGATACTAAGCATTCTAATTTCTCAATAAATACATCTTCTTCTTCTTTTTTATAAACTTAGTCTCATTGATTTCACAAAACACTTTTTAAAAGGAAACATATTTTAAATTTTAATAGAGCTCATGTTAATGACGTTTAATATATAAAATGGTTATATATGTAACAGAATTAAAATATATAAATAGCTATGTATACCCATTGGAATAGAGTGTATCTATGGAGATTTAGGGAACAATGGTGAATCTAAATAAATCTTAATTTCTCGTGATAGAATTTTTACAAAATTGTGATTTAAAGAATATTTTAAAGGTGTAAAATGGATTTTTCCATCAATTGACCAGAGCCTTATAGCATCCTGGTACTATGAGTTTGAACAACTTAGAATTTATCATTACAGACTTTCATTATTCTCTTTCAATATGCAGAATATTCTGAACATAACATTTAAAGGAGCAAAATTTAAATATTCCATGTTAATTTTTATACTAGCTCTTTTTGTGTTATTTCTATAGTCATGAAAAATCTCGTTACTTAAGTCAATATAAAAATAGTTAGAAATCTCTAACTTAGTAAGAAAATGTAGTAGCCAAATGGGTTTACTGAAAGTGCATTGTATCTTAATGCAAGGAAGGCTGCCCTGTACCTAGGTCTTTTGCATGAATCACTCTTATCTTTGGGTAGAGGTGCCAAATTAAGTAGAGTCTTTCTTCAATTGCATAAATATTTCAACTTTTCACACTATGTCTTTCATGTTACTATTTTTCCATTTGTGCTCCATTGGCTCAAATAAATATTCTTAGATACTTCATCATGTGTGCTGTGAACTTCTTTAAGAATACTTTTAAGAATATTCATCTTGTCTCTTACAGAGCTATATATACAGAAAATCTGTAAAAATGCAATTAATAACAAAGATTCTTAATAACTGAATACTATGTTAGCAAATATCTTTGAAAAAGTAATGTTCAATATTTCCTTATTTCCTTGTTTAGAAATGTTAATGAGGAAAATAGATAATTTATTACCCAGGAGATTGTGACAGTTCACCATCATCAGGATGAGTGTTCTTTTATTTGTACTTATTTTTATCTCTTGCATACAGTGATATGGCCAAAAAAAAGTTTTAAAAATATACCTGAGTTTATAATACACTATTAACTTGCTGTGTGACATTGGACAAATGTCCTTCTCTGTACCTCAGATGTCTTACATAAAAAAATAAAACTAATACCCAATGCAACTATTCTTGTTATTTTATGAATTATAAAAATATATTGCTATTGCATGCATATTGTTAAAAACGAAAGCCCACAAAATTTTGACTACTGCTTTTGAAAATAATCTAAAAGTGAATAGACTAATGATTCCAATTTTCATAGTTAAATTTTATTTTTGCCTACAATGAAGCTGTTTTAATGTTGTGCTCTTGTTTTCAGTCAGTAATCCAAGCCTAGTGATATAATTGAGTATTAGCAGTGATACATTCTTTGAACTGTCTTTTATCCCCTTATACACAAAGATGCTTGGATTGTCATTAAGCAATACCTGCTGCTTCCGGGCTGGGACATTCATCTCCTGTGAGAAGATTGTTTCATCTGCACAAGGTTTCCTCTGCCTATCAGAAGGCATATAGGAAGCATGACTTATGTGCTTCACAATGAGATCCACATCAGAAACACTGGAGAATAATAAATTGATGTTTTGTGGATTAGGACAACTTCTGAGGGATAGGAGATATAAAGTCAGTTTTCTACATTTAATAAATAATTTATATCAACAATGCTATGTTTCCTTGAAAGAAGACTGAATCACTTTCTAACATTTCATTAAATGATACTGTGTAGGTAACACATTATGTCAAAGATATAATCCTTGTCTGAGGGTTCCTTTCAGACAAGTTGGAAAAAATTGGAAAATAGGATATGCTTTCAAATGACAAACTATTTCTAATATCTTTCTGGCTTGAAGGATTCCAAATAATAAAACATGAACAAAGTTAATAGCAAATGTTATCTCAAATTAAATATTGCCTAAAATAATCAACCAAAAGTTCTCATTTGAAAAATTGCCCCCAAAAAAGTGTATTACAATTAGGTGACAGACTGAAATTCTGAAATTGTTCTTCTAGAAATTTTGCATGATATCTTCTTTCTTATGTATATTGTTATGCAGAGTAAAGAGTTTTAAAACCTCTGCATAATGTGAGTTGATATCAAAGAAGGAAACTGGAGGACCAGAGAAATGAGACGTGAGTTTATTCTGGGAATTTACTTGGGAGGTACCAGTGGGAGTAGGCTGGGCAATTCTCTGCCCCAGATAGCAAGAGATTATGTAGGCAAGCACAAACACAGAAACTGTAACTTGAGGAGATGATGTGCATCACCAGGTAAAGTGGGGCAGTCTTATGTAAAGGTCAGCATGTTCTCAGTTGAGTTGGGTGGCCGGTCCCCTATGGCTTTCTTTCTTTGTTTTAACTCTTTCGGCCTCCTTGAGTGGCACTGGGACCAGAATTTCCAATGAACCCACATATATAATCTAAACTTGTTAACATGGCATCCATGGCCATATAACCTTTCTAGTTCAAGCTCAAGCTCTTTCCTTGTGCACTTCACATGTCAGAATCCTCACCTTTCCTCAAACACCACTTTGCACATTTTACCTGTGATGTGTCTTTCCTGTGGTCTTGCTGTGCCATTCAAATCTATAATACTCTTGGTCCTAAGTCAAGCTTTACCTTTTCTGTGAAAAGTCCTCCAATATTTATTGCTTTTATCATAAGATTATATCAGTGCATTAGTCAAGGTTCTACAGAGAGACAGAACCAGAGAGAGAAGAAAGAGAGAATTCTCACTTCTCCCTGGAATAACTAAACCTTTCAATAAAATGTCTATGCATATTCACAAAAGTCATGAATTTTATGCTAATGAGCCCTCTATACTCTTCAGTGTAGCTCTGCTAAAAACACAGCTCTAGCCCAGCTTTGCCCAACAGGACACAGACAATGTTCAGAGAATTTGTTTCCAAAATTGTTTGTAATCTATTTATATATCTTATGTTATTTCTGGCCATCACATCCCTCATGTTTGTTTCATTCCTTTGCTACATTTTTTTTTGTCATATCCTTCTTTTGTCATTCTCTACCTTTCTGTTTTGTTTCCTGCACTTTAACCAAGCATTTTCTTTCTTTGCAGTTTACATAATCTTGGCACTACTGACATTAGGGTTAGATTCTTCCTTGTTAGAATTGGGCTCTCCTGAGTATTTTAAGATTTTTAACATCCCCTGGCCTCCCCCCACTGGATACCAGTACTGTCCCAAGTTGTGACAACTAAAAATATCTCCAAACATTGTCAAATGTCCCCGGGGGGCAAAATAATTCCTTGTATAGAACCACTGTTTTAGATGGGTGTTCTAGAAATGAACTGTGTGGAATAGTTCTTAACCGTGGACACCGGTCTTCATTTGGAAAGGGGATAGAACAGCCTGAATATGATACTATATTACTCCATGCATGAATGAGATACTGTGGATGACTGCTGAATAAGTATATCTACACTTCACAAATCTAAAATTATGGTGGACTACTTACTTGGAAAAATATTATTTCACTATATTCACATGAACATAGCAGTCATGATTATGTTTACATTACAATGAACTGTTCAATTGCAATTACAGAAAAACAATGACACTTTTGTGTCAAAATTGTCATTTGTGTCAAAATACACTTCTCAGATCTACAGTGTATAAAATGGCTGTTGGGATCATGCCCACTGATGATCATCATAGATCAAGAAATATTAATAATAGTAAGAGTTAGATTATCTTCTCACTATATTTCAAATAATAAGACCAGTTGAAACCAATTGCTAGGGTACAGACTCCATTTTATTATCTCTTGGGCCTTCTAACAGCTTTCTTCAATTTGCTTGATTGATTTTGCATACTCTGCTAAAGAGATTTCAACTCCTTTAGTGTCTACTGTCAGGGCTGGAACTGACCATAGACCGTGTCCTCATTCTCCACCTTCATAGCTGGTATCACAGGCTTTACCTTCTAAGTGTCTCAACATCTCAATTCTGTTCACCATATGAGCACTTTACTGATTATAAACTTTTTAAGCTATTTCTACCAAATATTTCATGCTAACAAGCATCTACTCAAAGAGTTTGCATATAAAATATAAGAAAGAAAAGTTATCTAAAGAAAAGTTATTTTATCTGTCCCTGCTATATGCCAGGGCTTATGCTAGGTACCGAAGAATGTGATTTTAAATAAGACACAATATAATGGAATTGACACACGGATATCAACAGTGTTGTAACTATAACTTTAGTTAGAATGACTGTGATAGTTAATTTTATGTGTTGACTTGACTGGATCAGGGGATATCTGGTTAAAGATCATTTCGGAGTGTGTGAGAGTGCTTCTGGATGAGATTAGCATTTGGTTCAGTGACTCACAAGATTGCCCTCCTTTAGTCTGTTGGCATCATCTAATCCACTGAGGGTTTTAATAGAACAAAAGGTGGAGGAAAGAGGCATTCACCCCTTTTTCTTTCTGCTTTCCTGATTGAGTTGGCACATGGGTCTTCTGCCTTGTACTGGGATTTACACAATCAGCTCCCCTGGGTCTCAGGCCTGTGGACTCAGACTGGAATTACACCACCAGCTCTCCCGGGGCTCTGGTTTACAGATGCAGATTGTGGGACTTCCCAGCCTCCACACTCATGTCAGCCAATTCTTCCTAATAAATTTCTCTTCTCTCTCTCTTTCTCTCTCTCTCTCTCTCTCTCTCTCTCTCTCTCTTTCTCTCTCTGTCTCCTCCCGCCTCGAATAAGAGATCATATTGAAAGAGATCATACTGGTTTTGTTTCTCTGGAGAACCCTGAATAATATAAAACCTGAGGCAAGGACTGAGGACTAACACTTTATTTGGGAAGTGCAAGTCCATGGCAATGAAGGTGAGAAAGCGTGCAAGTGCAGCAAGCAACATGCAGCGCAGTGCAGTGTGGTGGATTAGTGCTCTGAGTACTACTCCCTAATGAAGCATAAAGTCACACACCAGGTCACCCAGCAGGCAGGCTCATTAATCACTAGCAATTTCTCTTGGAGGGGCTGCAAAGAACATATCTCAGAGTAATCCATGGAATAGAGAAGCCAGGCGAATTTATCTTTTCTCATCCTCCCATCTCCTGTTACTATTGATCAGGTTCACTGTGAGGCAAGTGGCACCACATTGAAGCATGTTTGGAGGAAGCATTCTGGAAGTCGACCCTACACTCCACCCAGGTGGAGCCTAAAAGTGGTGGGGGGACCCTGAGCTGAGGGATCGTTGGCTAAGAGAGTGAGAGAAAGAAGGCTGCGGAGGTGAACAAGTTTTGTGACCTAACAAAGTCATTCAAAAACATGCATTTACTTATTCATAGATAAAAATAAATACATAAAATATATTTGCAAAAAAATTTGCTTATGTATATAGAGACAAGTTTATTCTGTCCATAATGCTAAAAAAAAAATCTATTTAAATCATTGACATGTCTGATTATTTTGGATTTCATTAACTTCCAAATCATCCTTTTAAAAAATGTGAATTCTATTTCCAATTTTGGAGTTAAAAGAAACCTTAAAAATTATTCAGTACAATACCCTCATTTAAAAAATGAGGAGCCTAAGGCTCAAGGAGATGAGGCAATTTGCTCAAGGTTACGCACATGATGATGGATTCAACTCTGGAAGCCAAGTCTCAGGGCTGTGGACCCAACGCTATTTTCTCTCTCCATCTTTCTACGTAATAGAAAGGGTTGCTTTTGTGATTTAAGAACATCAAGGCAAGCGAATGGTCCTTCAGAAATGGCAAAATATAAGGAATCTAGAACTCACATGGCTATATATTTTCTGCTGTTTCTGAGATTGTCAGCACTTTTCCTTGGGCTAGAGATAAGGGTATGATGTAAGATTCTGGACAAAATAGTTTGCTGTAAATGAAACAACTCACAAACGGGAAGGATCCATCACAGCCTAGAGTGTAAAGGGGAGCTATCCCTTTGAGCAAGGACTGAGATCAACATTTGACAGTTTAGATATGAGCTTCAGGGCATTTGAAGTACAGAATGTCAAAATTCCCTCATCAATTTCCTCCCTAAGTCATTGGCTAGCCATTTATCATGTCAGGGTAATCAAAAATCAATAATAGAGTATCGTGGTTAAGAGCACAGGTTCCAGGGCCAAACCAGATGGGATAAAACAGGCCCATCACTTAGCAGCATTGCTAAGCTGGGAGACTTATTTGATCTATCTGTGCCTCAATTTCTTCATCTGTAAAGTGGAGTCTACATTACAGTCTGCCTGACAGAATTGATTGGATATTCAGTTATTCATATTATTCACTTGCCATGTAATAATAAATGCTAGACATTATTTATATTATTCTAATTTTTTAAACCTAGAAGGAGTTTTATTTATTTATCAAAGCACCCAATATCCACATTCAAATAGAAAAATTTTGGTGATCAGTAAAATGCTCTGTTCATCAGTTTGTTCATTTCAAATTTTTAAATAACAGAGGCAGCTGTTTATGCTGATGTTTGGAGACACTCACTGATGTTTCCAAGTATACGTGCAGCCAAAGAAAAGGAGTGAGAAGGATTAAGTGATATATTTTCATTGGAGTTACCAGAAATTGAAATACTATGGTAAAAATTTTAGAGAAAATTCAACCATACAAAGCAGGAATTGGCAAACGTTTTTAACTGAAAGTGGCCAGAAAATAAATATTTTAGGCCTTGAGGGACATATGGTCTCTGTCCCAGCTACTCAACTCTGCTGTTGTAGCATGAAAGCCATGGTAGTGTGTAAATGGATACGCTTATGGCTGTGCTTCAATAAAGTTTATCCACAAAAACAGGTGTCAGCTGCATTTGGCCCATCAGCCTTCATTTTTGGACCCCTGATATACAGGAAAAGCTGTATAGAAAGTCATTTGTTTTGTGATAGTATGGTTCTATTGACTGTGACTACTCTATCTTTGTGAATATCCAAGATATTTCATATAGAATTAAAGCTATTTATATCACTTTCTGGCTCTTGAGTCTATATGTTGAGTTTCTTTTTAGTATCTTTATGTAAAAGAATGTTACATGATACCTTTCACATATGCTACAAGTTTGTGGAGTCTTCAAAACTAAGGTCAAAAATCAATAAATAAAAACACATCCCAGTCACATTCCCATGAGAAGATGTGGCTACAACAGCTTTCCAGCTTATGTGAGCCTTATATCCATCAAGAAAAGTTTAGACATTTATAAGAGACGGTGGTTTAACATGAACTAAGTTTCATTCTGGTAGGATGATAGCACCCCTCCACACATGCACAGACACACATGCACACACACATACAGAGGCATGCACACACATGGACATACACACATATATGTGCACAAACACTGCATACCCCTCTTTGTGAAGGCTGAGAAGGTCATGAGGACCAGTCCTAGAGTGTGATGGCTGGCCAGGAGGGGAGGCAATAGTCTCATTCTGTGCAATAAGAATGTTCTGTATTACAGGAATTCAATAAATATTTGTTCAATGAATGCCTAATTGAAAAAAAAAATTCTAAACCAATTGTATGACCAAATGCTCTATAATGGGATAGAAACCTCTCAAGACTAAGATTTGTCATATGTTTCAACTCTTCTCTAAACTTTCTGGATTCTGTTCAACAAAAAGCTTGAATAAAACATACGAAACTAAGAAAACAAAACAAAAAGTTTACCTAATGAAAATAGAAGTATAGGATACATTCATTAAAAGTGGTATGCTAATATAAGAAAATGGAATTTCCATGGAATTTCTTGCTCAGGCAGAAAATTTTGACTGTTTCTGTATTTCCTAGAGTTTGGGGTCACTGAGACTAAACTAGTATTCTCTCTTAAAATGCCTCAGTGAATCGTTAATATTGGCTGCATCAAAGACACCTGCTGTAGGACCAGACTGCACTTCCATGGACAGTGGAGTGAGTGCGTGTGTTTCCAAGAGGACGACCACAAAGGCAAAGGGATCCTAGCAGAAGAAAGTTGGGAGGCGTGTAGCACTGGTGGCAGGAACTGAGGGAAAGGATACAGGGAGAAGTTACGGGATGATGGCTAACTCAGGGGAATAGGTCAGTGCAAAGGGTCCCAGGAAGGGGATTGGGATAGTAAGAGGGTGGTTTCTGGAAAACACATGAAAATCTCCACTTGGGAAAGAGGCAGTATTCAGACATCTGTAGTGTCTTAGTCAGTTTGGACTGCTATAACAAGATATCATAGACTGGGCGGCTTAAACAGGTAAATTTATTTCTCACGGTTCTTGGAGGCTGAGAAGTATAAGACAACGTACTGGCCAATTTGATTCCTAGAGAAGGTCCTTTTCCTGCTTTGCAAATGGCCACATTCCCTCTATGCCTGTCCATGGCACAGAGCAGAGAGAAAGGAAGCAAAGTCTCTTGTGTCTTTTCTTATGAGGACACTAATTCCATCACCAGGGCTCCATCCTTATAACCTGATTACCTCCCAAAGGCCTCATCTCCAAGTACCATCACCTTGGAAATTAGAATTTTAGCATATGAATTTAGAGGAGGGGGATGCACCAACATTCAGTCCAGAGCATGTGATAACCGAGGACATTTAATGGCAAAGACCTGGCACTAGTTAAGGGCACAGACTTTCATGTTTCTATTGAACAAAATATAACATCACAGACAATCTGTTAACAAGGCAAAATGAAGTATATTTGAACTCCCTACAGTAAGGAAGAATATCAATATGACAGAGATTTTTTTTTTGTATTGTATTTCCAAAGAGGGGTGAAGTTTTTGTTGTATTTCCAGAGAAGGGTGAATGACATTCTGAGCCCAAATGATTTAAAGCGGTTCTCTCAAGCCAGAGAACTAACTGAGATTGAGAGTATTTATTATATGATAGCTTGGAATTGGTGGGCACAGCAAAGACAGAGTACTGACATTAGTCTCTTGATATATAAACTCTTGCTTAATTAGGGAGTTATTTATTCAGGCCTGCAGGCTATTAGCTCTCATAAATTAATCTGTGGGAGTTTCCTGAAGCATACACTGACATGATTCATTGGTTTATCTTACCTTTTGCCAGTAAACATTTCCTGAAGCAGACAACGAAATTCATGTTGACATAGGTTGTCTAAGCATCATGGCATCACATTGAGACAGAAGGCCTTGACTGTCGTTTCCTCTCATCCCATCCTTTCTCTTGGCTGGAACAGAAGATGCTAGGAGCAGTACACTGATGAAAAACAAATTGAAATTAAGAAGGTTAAGAAAGGCCAGGTAAGGTGGCCCACATCTATAATCCTAGCACTCTGGGAGACCAAGGCAGAAAGATTTTTTGAGCTCAGGAGTTTGAGACCAGCTTGAGCAAGAGTGAGACTCTATCTCTACTAAAAATAGGAAAATTAAACCAGGCATGGTGGAGCATGCCTGTGGTCCCAGCTACTTGGAAGACTGAGGCAGAAAGGTCACTTGAGCCCAGGAGTTCAAGGTTTCAGTGAGCCACAATGATACCACTGTGCTCTACCCAGGGTGACAGAGTGAGACTGTCTCAAAAAAAAAAAAAAAAATTAAGGAAAAAAAGGATCAAGCTCCTTCAAACCTCTAGTGGCCTGTGGAATCACATGACAGAGGGAAAATGAGGAAGCTTTGATTGCAGTTGTAAGACTGGTTTTTAATTTATACTACATTGAACTTACCTACTAATGTGAAAGGAAAATATTTCTTAATATCTCAATGTGATCAGTGATTGACCCATTATGTTGTTCAGGAATTCAGGGAAGCTAGAGCCCTCAGACCAAGTGCAATGTTTAGGGGTATTAGAAAAATGAAGCAGTTTTCAAATTTTGTCTGATTGAGTCCTTTTTACTTAATACATCAGTTAAAATAAAAGATAACCATGTAATAATTCTCAGTTCTCTCTCATATTCAGTTGCAGGGTTATATTTTCTTTCAATGGGTTCTGTACAGGATCTGACAGAATAATTGACTCTTTGATCAGAGTAAGAAAAATAAATTGTACTAAATTTCTTTCATGAAAAATTCCATGTTATCCTTTATTTGACTATTTTTTTTTTTTAGATCAGTGTTTGGGCTTACTTAGGATAAGGATAAATATCGTGAACATGGAAGCTATGAAAATGAACCTCTCGTATCTCCTATTTGGGGAGCGTTATTGACTGTCCCTTTCCACAGCTGGTGTTGGACTCTACTACTGCACTTGTGCCAAGGTCACGCTGTCTTCGGGGCTTGCTCAGTACACTAGCTTGGCAGGGGTACTAAAGCAGGCCCGTTTGGGTGAGATGTGGGGCTCCTTTGATGGTGACTTGGCTGACGCTTGCTTAGAATTGCCCTAAAGAAATTTCTTCTAAGCCAAACTTCCTTCCTCCTTCCCTCTGTCCTTCACTGAAATCAAATGTATACCACTGTAAAATTGCTCTCCTGGGCCATCTCTCCAACCCCTTTCCTTTCTCCTTCACTTGCATTTTCACCAATAAAATTTTTTCATGTCTAATCTCATTTGGCAGCTGCTTCTCAAAGGACTCCAACTGACACAATAGATCAGTAAGGTTTGGTTTTTTTTGTTTGTTTAAAAAAGTGCTAACTTACTCTTTCTATTTTCAATAATGAGTTTTATGATTTTCTCGGACTTTTTTTGAAGTCCTTCTTTGTGTTCCCACTAAATCTTAAGTTTTTATCCCCATTATTGTACTTGCCACATAATGGTAAGTTAGAATGTTATTTGTGTGAGCTTGTTGAAGGCAGAGAATTTGTGTCTTTGTTCAGCACAATGCCCGGTATATAATAGGAACTCAATAAATAATTTTTCAATGAATGCCTAACTGAAAACAAAATCTTCTGAAGCAATTATATGAACAAATGCACTTCTGAGGGAATATAAACCTCTCTAGACATGAGACATGTTATATATTTATTCCTCTAAACTTTCTGTTTTCTATCCTACAAAGTATCATTAAAACATATGAAACAACAAAAAAAGAAGTTTACCTAATGAAGACAGTTGAAGGTAAGGGATGCATTCACCAAATGAATATTAATGAAACAAAATGAAATGCCACAATTCATGCTCGAGAAATAAGTTTATTTAAAATACTGTATCTATTTGAAATAAACTTGAGTAAAAGAACTCTAGGAAAATAGCAAGAGAATTTTAGAAAGGTGGTAATAGAAGTGGTTCTGGGCATTGACATAAAAAATCAAAATTGAAGATAAATACCATGTCAGATTTAGGAAAGTTCCCAGGCCAAGGTTAATTTATCCACAGTAAATCACATATTTCCAGGAAGTCTATGAACGTGAAGTGATGCTGATGGTCAACAATCAGAGATATTGGACAGGTTGAGTGTTAAAGCTCCATAAAGTGCAGAAATAATCATGAAAGAATGAGGAATATTCAGCAAATTGATCCAAAAAAGCGAGAGCCAAAGGCTGGTTGGTAACAAGTTGATGGGCAACTCCTGGATGAAAAGAAAGTTGGGCGGTAGAACCTGGACCCACAGCCCAGAGACTGGAAGCCAGCGCTTCCATAGCCAAAAGATCCAAGACCAGCATTTCTGTATACAAGAGATCCAGGGTAATTCATCTGGCAGGGACTGCAGAAGATGGTATTCTTTGGGCGGTAGCAGGACGTCTGGCAGGGGCTGGATACCACATAAGCTCTCTGGAAGCTGGTGGGCTCACAGCAGGTCTCCTGACAGTCACTGTAGAGAGAGGAGCCCAGCTGGCAGGTGCTGGGAGAATAGTCTACATTACTGGGGTAGAAAGAATCATAGGTGGGAGCTGGGTACCACAGGCAACCTCCAAGAGAAGAGGAGGAGAATTTTCCAGAGCTGTAGTTGTAAGACATGTCAGGAGTTCGGAGTTCACCAGAATTGCAGTGAGGAGTTTGTGTCTGTGAATGCTACCTTCTGTACTGCACACTTATATTCCCCAGCAATGACCTGTAGTAGCATGTGACCATTTTAACCAGAATACTTAATTAGTCTCCAGACAAAATGAAATTCATTAACCTCAAGGACCTTTTATATGAATGTAGACTTTTAAATGAAAGAATTTCATTAGTTTTCAAAGCAATTGTTCATGAAATAAAAATGCCTTTTCTCATTCATCTTGCTTGGGTAGACTGAAAACCACCATAATTTTACCTATAAGATTGAATGCTTTATTCATCCTTCCTTCAATATACTGGATCAAATGGATAAACAGTGAAAATTCAATTGTTTTTAAAGATTTAAAATATACTTTGTAGTCTGGAAGGGACATTTATATTGCTCTAAGTTTAGGAACTCAATTGAGAACAGAAAAGGAGTTTCTCAATATATATTCCTTCTCTCAAATCTCATGAACTTTATAGAAGAAACAACCCAATAGCAACCCTTAATTGACAGAGATGCCAAATGAGTGCCTAGCACATTTGGGTTTAATTTTCGTACAGCATAAGTAGTGAAGTCACCTTTGTGTGCCTGAGTATCTAAGAATGAAGGGTCCAGTATTTGCAGAAGTGATTTGAATGTTAGTTACATTGTGAAAATATTTAAGTCAAGAAATCCCTGCTCAAAAATTGGTTTGCATCTTGATAAAAGTCATTAATAAGTTTGATTAAAAAAATCCATCCCCATAAGATTTAAGTAATTTTTTTGGTGGTATTGATATTATTGAGAAGAAAATAATATGTACTATATATAAAATATGAGCCTTTATTCTTTATTTTTATTCCTCTCAGATGTTGATTTTTACTACAGAGGGAAAAGAATAGCAAGAAACAAGGAAAATGTCTATATTCTGTATAAATTTCACAGAACAATCAAAGACTTAAAGAATTCATAGTTACAGATGGCCTTTACAAATTTAAATATGGATGTGGGAAGGGTATCAAAAAAGATGATAATGTGAAAAAGAATGAATGCCTTTGGGACCTCCAAAATGTTTCAGGTATCGAGTGACATATATATTCTGCCTGGCGTACTAGTATCACAAAGATTTTTCTGGACTCTCCCATAAAGCCCACCACAGCTAACTATGAATACATACATGGCGTGGGTTCGGGAAATGGCAGCCCTCTTACGACATCCTTCTTCGAAACCGATATGTTGTGCAATGGAAATTAGCTGAGACTCATTCTATGAAGAATCAGGGTCGCTAGGTGGAAATTTTAATGGAAGATTCAGCTAAAAATCTAAAACAAGATGCTTTTGCAGGTAATGAGATTTCCATCTTGAGGGCACTGGGACTATCTAATCAGGATGCTGCAAATGGGATTCCAATCCAACAGAAGGCTGGGGGTAATTGCCCAGCTCCCTTCTGAACTGTAAACTTTATGAGTCTAAACATTTTGAGCAGACAAATTGATCTCCGATCATGTTTCATTTATTAGGTGTCATAGTTTTTCCTCTGTCTCTCACATAAACAATTCTTATTTATTAGGCTTCTTAATTGTGAACAGCAAAACGCATTCTAGTAGATTCCAAACCTTCCTGGTGTATTTGTCAATAAAATATTGAACATCAAAACGTCCACATAAATATTTAACTCACCTAAATTGAGTTTTGATTTTTGTTTCAATGCCAACCGTTCTTATATAAGCTATTTCTGTGGAAGAGTATTCTGTGAGATCAGGTACTAAGTAAAGTTGATGTTCTTTTCTAAAAAAAAAAAAAAAGGGTGTTTTTGTATCCAAGCACATTTGTTCAGAAGTAGAAGGGAAATGCTTTTCTATAAAATGAACAAATCAAACAGCACAGAAGTCATGGTAAGATAAACCTTCTCAATCTCTCCTCTTCTTCAAGAGATCAGTCTTCATGACACTATTACAGAGAGGTGGAATATATGTCAGAGACTAAGAAAAAATATGATCCTTATTTAGAAATTCTGTAATACTTGTCATAAACACCTGAAAACAATTTAAGTCAAAGTGATGTCTGCTGCTTTCTGAGGCAAAGAAAGACTCTTCTTAAGGTGGCTCCTTTAGCCCAGAATTTCAAGGTAATTACTTTATAAACTTTCTTTAAAACAAGCGTACTTTCTGCATTCTGAGAAGTCCTCTTAGTGGGAAACACTGACTTAGTGGTAGAAATATATTGATATTTTTGCCATGTTTTGCTTTTATTTTTAATGCTTTTTCAGGATCTTCAATAAATAATCTCTAACATTCCAATATAGCAGAAAGTAATTTATAATATTTAACTCACTCAACAGTAAACACGCACACAGAAAGAAACAAACTAAAAAAGCTAATATTAGCTCTTAGTAGTCTGCATACAGTTTTAAGCAGGAACACAAGATATAAAGGGAATCTCTCAGTTAATATTTTATTAAAGCCACTCAAGTGGTCACATTGTAATTTTAAAAACCTAATACATCTTGCATATCACCATTGCTGCTTTCTGATGAAACTATTCATTAAGTCAGCTTGCCACTTTGTGATGACAATCAATGTATGTTTTTGTTGAAAAGAAATGACTATGAATAGACTGGTTAACTGGCAACTTTGCTAGCCACATGGCAACAATTTTAAGACAGATTGCGAAAGGAGTATCAATTATTTTAATTAAACCAGCATCCCTCAGCCCAGACACTGTCTACTTCTAAAGTAGTTCTCTGAATGATCTGCAGGGTGACCTTTGGTAAGGAAAGATGATTAATAGCTTTGAAGATTCAACATTATTAACCGAATTCCAAGGCACAAACATTATTGCATTTTCCAGTTGTAAAACCACAAAAACCGCATATGTCTACCCATGACGATCTTTCCAATCCATTTAAAAGGGGCAGGTAACCTGTTTTTATGTGCCATGTGAATGGCACACCTAATGATAAAGCTATATAAATGCCCCAGTCCAAGAAGTGACATTCAAACTCAGAATCTTATTATTGTGAGTCACAACTCCCGTCAACATGACCTACAACTGCTGCTCTGGAAACTTCTCCTCTCGCTCCTTTGAGGGCTCCCTGCGCTACCCAAGCTCCTCCTGTGGCTCTTCCTTCCCCAGCAACCTGGTCTACAGCACTGACCTCTGCTCCCCCAGCACCTGCCAGCTGGGCTCCTCTCTCTACAGTGGCTGTCAGGAGACCAGCTGTGAGCTCACCAGCTGCCAGACATCCTGTGTGGTGTCCAGTCCCTGCCAGACGTCCTGCTACCGCCCACGGACCTCCTTGCTCTGCAATCCCTGCCAGATGACTTACTCTGGATCACGGGGCTTTGGATCCAGTGGCTTCCAGTCAGTGGGTTGTGGCCCCAAGGCTTTCTCATCCCTAAATTACAGATCCAACTTTTATGGCCCAACCTACTTCTCTTGTAGAAGCTGCCAGTCTGCTTCTTACTGACCAGCATGTGGATCTGGCTTCTACTGATCACATGTTTGAACAACCAGAAATGTAAATACAATACCGACTCTATCAAGATCCATAGTATCTATTCATCTCCTATCCTATCACTGGCCTACAGATTTGACTGCCACAGTTACCCATCATAGGTATAATTTGAATTTCAGTAACTGGACAATATATTCCTTGGAGAAAGATGCCAAAACTGCTTTCTTATGATCATACAGACATGCAAAAATGGAGCATACTTTTTCTTAATGCATCTCCTATTAATTTTCCCAAGTACAATTGTTTTAAATTTTACGAAGTGGAAAATGTTATAAGTTTAAATAAAAATGTTACATGATATCTGCATATCTGCTTTCATATTTTTTGTTTACCTTTTATCTTCATAAGTATTAAATATCTGCCTGGGTTTTTTCTGTGTCTTGTACTTATCATTTAATATTTTTTAACTTTTTGCTCATTTTGCTGTTTCTGCTCATTTTAATCACAATGTTTCTATACAATATCCAATTATAAAACATTAGTAAAATCAAGTATTTCTCCAAAATGTGTGCATTTAAAAAGATCACCATTTGTTTTTTCTAATTTCAGAATATTACAGGGGTACAAACATTTGGCTACATAAATTGCTTTTGTACCATTTGAGTCAAAGCTATAAGTGTGTCCATCCCCCAGATAGTGTGCATTGTACCCATTAGGTGTGAATTTACCCATCCCCTCCTCCCCCCTCCCTTCTGCTTGATTTCCCATGAATGTTATTTCTGTATGTGCACATAAGTGTTGATCGATTAGTTCCAATCTAATAGTGAGTACATGTGATGCTTGTTTTTCCATTCTTGTGATACTTCACTTAGCAGAATGGTCTCCAGTTCCATCCAGGTTAATAGAAGTGGTATTAGTTCACCATTTTTTATGGCTGAATAGTATTCCATTGTGTACATTTTATTATTACACTCATGTATTGATGGGCATTTGGGCTGTTTCCACCTTTTTGAAATTATGAATTGTGCTGCTATGAACATTCCAGTGCAAATGTCTTTTTTATAGAATGTCTTTTTTTTCCTTTGGGTAAATACTCAGTAGCAGGATTGCTGGATCAAATGGTGGCCAGCAAACATGAACAAATGCTCAACATCTCTAATCAGGGAAATGTAAATCAAAACCACAATGAGTTATCACTTAATTCCAGTGAGAATGACTTTTATCAAAAAATCCCAAAACAACAAATGCTGGAGTGAATGTGGAGAGATACATTGTTGGTGGTACTGCAAACTAGTACAATCTCTATGGAAAGAAGTATGGAGATACCACAAAGAACCAAAATTTTTAACTTTAAAGAGTAAAATTGTCCAATTTTCTTTTTGATACAGCAGAAAATTTTTTGTCTTTCCTGTTTACTTCACCATTAATACTTTAAATGACAAACCAAAGTACAAAGTCTTAAGACTAAAACTCATAACTGTGTCCATTTTTTTCCATAGGTAGTAAGAAAATTCGATGTTTTATGTAAAATAATTATAATTTTCAGGAAATGTTAAATTGACTAGACTACATAATTTTGGAAGGATAATTACTCTTCTGAAATATATTCTAAAATATATGAGAATCTGGAGTAAGGATATCCAGGAGGAAGTTTGATGTTAGCTAGTGAGTTAGATTTGGTGAGGGCTCCAGTTTCCCCAGCCCTACTGCTAGTAAGAAATCAAGTCTCTAAATGAAATCTCTAACATATTTCAACATTTATTAGGAAGTAGGCCCAATATTTTTTATATAATCAGTTCTATAAATTCGATGAATTCCCAATCTGCTTGTTTTTCTAGTTGTTTGATCAATAGCATTTGTTTGAAAAAAAATATTCGAAACTAATGCAAGTGTTCTCTTGTTACAGGATTCAACTAAATATTAAGGCAGTTGATAATGGTTGAATCAGCAGTTATGCCCCAAATGTTTCATCATTTAAGAACAATGTTATGAAAGGTACAAATGACCTAGATCCTTATACTTACGTTGACAATATATCTTGACTTATTCCTTTTTGTCTCACTATCTAGTCCGATTTGGCAATTGTCTCAGATTTTTTACTTTCTTATTTATAATCAGTAATAATTTTACTAACATCTGTGATGATTGGTTTAGGAGATCTCCAGTGTTGCCATGGTTTTATCTAATAGAGAATATGTTACATGTACAGTGAATAGAGTTTTTTGTCTAATTTTGTTAAATCTGAAAGAAGACAGGTATCCCCTTGTTTCTTACCATTTCTGAGTAAAATAGAACTATCACTTTTCCATCAAAGAGAGCACACAGAGAGGATCACTTTATAAACAAATTACCCTCAGACACAAGCAATGGGAGAGCCTACATGTTCAAGTCTTGGTGGGTGGTGATTTGTTGTTCCAACCTAGCCAATAGTTCTGTGGCCTGTTGCACAGCCTGCAAGATGCAGCAGTATCCACCAAGCCAACAGTAGGTGGAGTTAGTGGGAAATTTGAGAATTACTGCTTAGACGTACATGAAGTGTGGGCACGAAATTGAGGCTGCCACAAAGCATATAAAGAATAATTTAAATGCTATCACTATACTGGTTTAGCCATGTATTATATTGTTTAAATCTATAACTATTTATTTTATTGTTTGGTAAAAGCAAATTCTGTTTTTAAAAAAAATCCTTTTAGGAAAAATGAGCCAAAAATAAAACTTTGCTTTTTATGAAGAAAAAAAAGGAAAGTTCTGAATTTCGACTACTAAAGAAAGTTGATGATGAGTATACAACCTGTACAACAACTTGATAACATTTATTAACATGAGTGTAGGTGATATCCATGGACCACATGAAAAATAGAAGATGTAATTTTACTGAATGAATATCAGTATCTTCTTCAAAGAATAGCAAAACTTTTAAGAAGACTGTCTCCAAAATGATTATTTATCATTAGCAGTTGCAAAAGATACCTCAATATATCCCTCTGATGCATACATTTTCATTTAGGTCAAATAACTGTTTTAAATCATTTTCACTCATGTTACGTCCTAAGTTTTCTTGTGCGTGAACAAAAAGATTGAAATGATAGCTGATAATATGCCCCTCCATTAGTATAAGAAAAACATTGCTCAAGATTAAATGAACACAGTTTTATACCAATATTGTTAAATACTTCAAACAGACAGTGAATTAATTCCAATAATGGTTTGATTCTTCATCCAACCCAAAGAATCCAAGTAAAGCCATGGAAAATTCATAATGTTCTGTTTGACAATGTTAATGTAAAATCATTTAAAACATTCAATATTGAAGAAAAAATCATTTGTTTTCTCAGTAATAATAAAAAGTATAAATTTGAATAAAGGACAACATCATGGTGAACACAATAAAGAATCTATAGAAAAGAAATTCATTTTTAACTGTAATAAATACATAACTCAATTTTGCATCCAAATAAGGTACAATATTCTGCCAATAAAAGTGGAATCTGTAATTAAAAAAAACAATTTAAACATTTTGTATATACTGTAAATTATGTGTACCCCCATATTCTGAAATTAAAAAAAAATAATGTTGGCAATCAATATTTTCCCTTACTTTATCAATCACCACTTTCACCTTCATGTGTTGTATTATATTTGAGCCATCGTTTTGTCGATTTTTAAGTCATTGTTAGTGTTGCTAAGTCATTATGATGTTACAAAGCATATGCAAGAATTTTTCTTATCATTTCTTGCTTGAGCTACAGGAATAAACAAACTTATTTCTTGTTGACAAAAATGTGTTGATTGTGATGGTTTCTATTTTGATTGATAAGGATGTGTTTGAGCCTAGTTGTAATGATTTAAAATTCACAGTCTGAAACCGCAATTAATTTTGCACCAATC
This sequence comes from Avahi laniger, assembly GCA_963575035.1. NCBI lineage: Eukaryota > Metazoa > Chordata > Mammalia > Primates > Indriidae > Avahi > Avahi laniger. The sequence goes on from CAUYSK010048016.1 coordinate 28,866, forward strand.
TAATTGTAGGTTGGTAGTTTCAGAGGCTTCCCTGGGCTTTCCCTCGTGTAATAGTCTAGATAGTCTTAGTCTAGTCTTTCGTTAGACTAAGGACCCAATATGAAGGTTGCACCCATTACAAAGTATGTCAATCCCAATTACACATTTGAGGACCATGGAATGACCACCAGGTGTGTTCACAGATTCAATGACTGCACTATAAGTTGAACCCTGGCTGGAACTTTATTTATTATCTGGCCCCCACATGCACCAACTCTAACAGGGGGACCATGGTGATGCTTCAGGTGTCTGGGTTTCAATGTCAACTTAAACCTCTTGTCTAATAGCTTTCAAAATGTCTGGTTATCTCCCTTTGGCCAGCACCCAGTTATATGAGTAAATGGCCATTGGTCCCCTTGGGAAAGGACTGGGAGGACCATTGTAAATCCTTGCTGTGATGTTTGTCCCAGTGACTTGCAAGCCCTTGCCCACATCTTCAATCAGGTCTGGGTTAGAATACTGGGCAAGGGATTGCAACTTCTTATTAGAGTGACGGCTCTCAGGGTCCATGTCATTCATCTTTGATTTTGTCCTTCTGTCAGCTGCCCATCTAATTTATCCCTAGGGATGTTGTTTTATATAAATCATCTCCACGATTCTGATTCAGGTCCATCCCCCTTGGGTGCCACTCCGACCCTGACAGTGATTTCAGTGATTAACAACCTCTGGTTTCTTCAGGTTCGATGCCACCAATTGACCTCTATTTTGAGGCCCTATAATCCCTCTTACTATCAGTGAGCAAAGTTTCATAACAGCTTCTCTGACTGTTATCCCTGTCCTGCAGAGGAGTCACCACTGGACATTTCAGTGACGCTGGCACCCCCTCACCAGTGTGCTTCTTTTGGCCTTGGTGAATGGCATGCCTCTGGGCCTTCCTGTGGACCATGATCTGTTGGGTCCTCAGTCTTACACACTATATGTTTACTTCAACCCATTCAAGTCCTTGAACCTTCTAATCTCTTCATCAGCCAGTGTAATTCTGTCACTTCAGCTTTGCTCAGCAAGGATCATTGTTTTTTTTTTTTTTATGTTTCCAGGAACCATCCTATTAGCGAGTTTATACCATCTCTTGTGGTCCTTGCTAGTATTTGTATCTTAGGAGAGGGATCTCAGGCCAAAGCACTCTTCTCTGTCCCATTTTATGTTCTGGGATCTTTGATCAGCCCCCTCCTAATTCAGTTGCATGCTTATTTCCTGGCTTCTGATGGTACATGCTGGCCAGGATTTGTAGCTCTTCAGGGATATAGTGTGTTTCCTCCCTTGTTGATCCATCATGTCCCCATTATGTCAGGTTATCCTGTGACTTAACCTTAGCTCTGGGCCCAGTACATAGGGAAGGGTGTGGGTGCAGGTCCTGAGGGTGACACAGGTTGCTTTGAAGAAGAAAGTCCTCTCCATTGTCTTCTGAGGGTGGTGGCTAAGAGTACTAGCTCTTAATAAGGATGTGTGGGCCCATCTGCAGCCTCCAAAGGTCCAGAGAAATCCGAGAAATCAAAACCATTGGGGCTGTCTTCCCAGATATCCCATCCCACATATCACAGTCCCTAGTTCCTCTAACAGGTCCCCAACCTTCACATAACAGACCTTCCTTGGTTGGACTTTTAATTATCTTTTTGAAGTTTAGTCATTCTATTAAGACCTGGGCTTAGACCTTGATTTTCTCCACCCTCCAGCTGCAGATGAGAATTCTTTGTATGCAGCTGGCTTTCCATTGGCTGTTGGTTACCCCCAGCTATTCATTGGCTTTCTATAGTGTATCAGTGATGCTTAGCAATAGCCACCCGACACCCATCCTTACAGCGGTTATTTCCTCCCTATGTCTTAAATGCCTGATCCATCATACCTGCTAGAGCATTCCCTTTCACAGGCCAACCTTCTCAATTTACTGCCAGTGAGCGTTTATGATGGGAATTGTCTATGCTTCAGTGATGGAATCATGGCCAGTCATGGCGATGACTGACCAGCTCCAAGACTCTGTCGTAAACCCTGCTCTCTCAGACCCCTCCTCATATAGTCCAGGTTCTCCAGAAGCAGATGCTGAAACCAAGTTTGAGTGGCAATGTCAGAATGAATTTGCCTGTCATACTTGTCATCACTGAGCCAAAACGGCTAGGCCTTTATATCTATCTATCTTGTGTTGGTCACGAGATGCAAGCTGCCCTGAGGGGGCTGGGACTGTGGACGAGGAGGGCCTGCAGCTGAGACAGACCCTGACGGAGCTGAGAGCTGAAGGCTGTCCGCCTACAGCAAGCCTAAAGGCGGATCTGGGCAGGACACCTCTGTCTGCCATGAGGATTCACCTTTCTTCACACGCTTCTTCCCCACCCCTCTGCGGGATTCAAGTTCCCACTTTCTTTCTGTTACTCATTTTCTCTTTTCTCCTTTGCAAAATCCTAGCCTGCCCTTTAAGCAATCATTTCCAGGACTAAATGCAAGAGAGTCATGGGAGAAACATTTCTTCCTTTTTTTTTTTTTTTTGAGACAGAGTCTCACGTTTTTGCCCTGGGTAGAGTGAGTGCCATGGCGTCAGCCTAGCTCACAGCAACCTCAGACTCCTGGGCCCAAGCGATCCTTCTGCCTCAGCCTCCCGAGTAGCTGGGACTACAGGCATGCGCCACCAAGCCCGGCTAATTTTTTCTATATATTTTTAACTGTCCAATTAATTTCTTTCTATATTTGGTAGAGACGGGGTCTCGCTCTTGCTCAGGCTGGTCTCGAACTCCTGAGCTCAAACAATCCGCCCGCCTCGGCCTCCCAGAGAGCTAGGATTACAGGTGTGAGCCACCGCGCCCGGCC